>CAUYPK010009842.1:0-105579 GCA_963574355.1 Loris lydekkerianus
GCCCTACTATGAAACTAATTTATGGCTTTCATATGAAAGCTATAACCCAGTTATAACCTAAGAATATGGGGTAGGGGAGGGGAGAGAGGGTAAGGGAGGGGGAGGGGAGAGAGGGGGAGGGGAGGGGGAGGGGAGAGAGAAGGATGGGCGGAAGGAGGGTGATTGGTGGGATTACACCTGTGGTGCATCTTACAAGGGTACATGTGAAACTTAGTAAATGTAGAATATAAATGTCTTAACACAATAACTAAGAAAATGCCAGGAAGGCTATGTTCACCAGTGTGATGAAAATGTGTCAAACTGTTTATAAAACCAGTGTATGGTACCCCATGATCACATTAATGTACATAGCTATGATTTAATAAAAAAAAAAAAAAATTAAAAATTTCTGCTCTGCAAAGGACACTCTCAAGAAAGTGAGAAAACAAGGCACAGGCTGGGAGGAAATATTTGCAAAAGACATAGCTGATAAAGGACTGTTATCCCAAATATACAAAGAACCCTTAAAATTCAACAATAAGGGCTTGGCGTCCATAGCACAGTGGTTATGGCACCAGCCACATGGACCAAGGGAGCCGGGTTTGAACCCGGCCCAGGCCAGCTAAATGACAATGACAACTGTAACAAAAAATAGCCGGGTGTTGTGGCAGGTGCCTGTAGTCCGAGCTACTTGGGAGGTTTAGGCAAGAGAATCGCTGAAGCCCAGGAGTTTGAGGTTTCTGTGAGCTGTGACGCCACAGCACTCTACTGAGGGCAACATAATGAGACTCTGTCTCAAAAAAAAAGGGGGGGGGGCAAAGACTTTAAGAGACACCTCACTCAAAAGATGCATAGACACAGTTCGGCCTGTGAAACTATGAAAGATGCTGCACTTCACACATCACCACGGGATATAAAGGAAACAATAATGAGACACCACACACACCTATTAGAATGCCCACAATTCACAACACTGACAACATCAAATACTGGAGAGGACGTGGAGCAACAGGAACGCTCACTACTGGTGGGAACTCAAAATGGTGCAGCCGCTTTGAAAAAGAATCTGCCAGTTTCTTACAATACTATACCCATTCTCACCATATGATCTAGTAACCACACAAAGGAATTAAAAACTTATGCCCAGGGTGGCACCTGTGGCTCAAAGGAGTAAGGTGCCAGCCCCATATGCCGGAGGTGGCAGGTTCAAATCCAGCCCCAGCCAGAAACTGCAAAAAAATAAAAAATAAATAAAAACTTATATCCACACAAAAACCTGCACAGGGATGTTTATAGAGGCTTTATTCATAATTGCCAAAACTTGGAAGCATCTTTAGTAAGGGAGTGGATGAACTGTGATCCATCCAGACCACAGAATGATATTCAGTGCTAAAAAGAAAGGAGCTATCAAGCCATGAAAATACATGGAGAAACCGTAAGTGCTTAAATGAAAGAAGCCAATCTGAAAAGGCTACACACTGCAGGATTCCAACTCTATGATGTTCTGGATAAGGCAAAACTATAGAAACGATAAAAAGATGGGTGGTTGCCGGAGATTATTGGGAAGAGAGGGATGAACAGGTAAGTCGCAGGTATTTCTAAGGAAGTGAAATACTCTGCATGATCCTGTGATGAGGGGTACAGCTTATTACACATTTGTCCAAGCTCTAAGAATGAGTAACACAAGAGTGAACCCTAACATAAAAACCAGTTTTGGGTGACAATGACGTGTTGATGTCAGTTCATCAATCTGTATAGCCCTGGGCACATACACTGAGGCTGGCAGGTTTGAGCCCGGCCTGGGCCTGCTAAACAACAATGACAACTGCAACCAAAAAATATCTGGGCACGTGGCGGGCACCTGTAGTCCCAGCTACTCAGGAGGCTGAGGCAAGAGAATCACCTAAGCCCAAGAGTTTGAGGTTGCTGTGAGCTGTGACGCCACAGCACTCTACCAAAAGCAACATAGTGAGACTCTGTCTTAAATAAATAAACAAATAAATAAACAAAATAAAGTCAATTAAGAAAACTTAATTGAAGTTAATTAAAAAACTTAAAGTCAATTAAGAAAACTTAAGTGAAGACCAAAGGTGCCTTTATTTGACTGGTAGCAAGCTCCTTGCCCCTTGCAGGGTGAAAGGATGGTTTGCCAGGGAGAAAATGGGGAGGAGGTGGTAGTCACAGAGGACGGTGGCTAGGGGACAGTGCCAGCAGCTGCAGGACAGCTCCCGGGAGCCAATTCAGGTAAGTCCTCCTTGGGAGTGACCTTCTGGGGGCTAGCAAAGTGTAATCAGATTTAAATGCACACAATGAGAAAGTGTCCCCTGCCACCCTGGGAATCCCTGATGGATAAGTCAGCTGCCTCTCTGGGGAAAGATCACACCAAGGCTTTGCTCCAGTGGCCCCTGGGCACGACCAAGTGGCTAAGTAAACTGCAGAGGCAGGGAAGAACTGGCAACCCAGGAGGACACTGGACTGGACC
Source organism: Loris lydekkerianus (assembly GCA_963574355.1). Classification (NCBI taxonomy): domain Eukaryota; kingdom Metazoa; phylum Chordata; class Mammalia; order Primates; family Lorisidae; genus Loris; species Loris lydekkerianus. The sequence continues at coordinate 2,462 of CAUYPK010009842.1, forward strand.
TGTGGACTAGTGATGAGAACTGTGCACACTGAGGTGTGCTCAGCCCCCATGTACTTTACACCCGTACGACGCCACTACTGGTGCCTCCGGTTTACCCAGATGAAGAAGTGAGGTGCTGAGAGTCTAAAAAGCAAAATGTATTCGGTAAGTGTCAGACTGGGATGCAAACTCATGACCTCAGGGCTCTGAGCCCCAGGACTTTAGCTCAGTGCCTCAACGCTTCAGAACTCCAGTGGCGGGCCGGGCATGGTGGCTCATACCTGTATTCTCAGCACTCTGGGAGGTTGAGGCAGGTGGATCGCCTGAGCTGAGGAGTTTGAGAACAGCCTGAGCAAGAGTGAGACCCTGTCTCTTAAAAAAAAATAGTCGGGCGTTATGGTGGGCACTATGGCAAAAGAATCACTTGAGCCTAAGAATTTGAAGTCCCTGTGAGCTATGGCGCCATAGCATTCAACCCCAGGGCAACTCTTTGTCTCAAAAAAAAAGAAAGAAAGAAAAGGAAAAAAAAGACTAGGCGTGGTGACTCATGCCTATAATCCCAGCACTCGGGGAGGCTGAGGTGGGATTGATTGAGACCAGCCTGAGCAAAAAAGCGAGAACCCCATCTCTACTAAAAATAGAAAAACTGTGTGAGCCTAAGAGTTGGAGGTTGCTGTGAGCTATGATTCAACAGCACTCTACCCAGGGTGATAGCTTGAAACTCTGTATCAAAATAAAAAGAAGAAAAACAAAACGCAGAGAGCACCTGCCAGTGACCACGCCCATTCCCCCTAACTCCCAACCTCAGGAGAGTCTGTAATTAATCACACTATTTCAGCCACAGAGTCCTGCTATGGTGCGTGCCGCCTGACAAGTGATGTATACCTGTAAGGGCTCGGGCCACCCAGCAATTAGCCAGAAGACTGCAGAAAGGCATGGAACTGGTAATGGGACCCAGCACACAGATCCCACACTTACGAAGACGTCTTGCTGTCCCGGGACCACTTTTTGATCTGGGAGAGTTTGTTGATAAGAAAGATGCCCTTTCCCTGGGCCTTGCCACAAGGCTTCATGATCCAGGTGCTGGACGGGCTCTTCCTGAACTCCTCCACGAACAGATTGTAGTCGGCAGGCAGCATATAGGTGACCGGGACAAAGTCTGAAAGGCAAAGACACCCAGTGCTGGTGATAAGACAGCCCAAGAGTGGCCATGAACAGAAAAATACTGCCCCTGCCTGATCGGGCCTGTCATCAACCCCTGCACACTGAGCACCTACAGAGCAAACACAGGGCACTCACAGGTTATTGCTATCAAGCTCTGCCAGCTGCAAGCACTTCACAAACCTGCGTCATTTAATCCCACAGCTGCCTAGGAGCCGTGAGTCTCACTTAACAAATAAGAAAACTGAGGCCCAGGCCTATACTGTAATTCTGCCCAGGAATGAGCAGGGATTGTGGAACTACCCAACAGTCCAGCTTTTATCCCCAGATGGGACAGGGACACACCGTCCCTGTGTATGGCTAGACGTGTGATGACTCCTGGTGGCAGTGTGGGGCAACTCCCAGGACACTCACAGAAATCTGGCTTTTAAATTTGAGCCCTGATTCGGGGGAGGTGGCTCATACCTATAATCCCAGCACTCTGAGAGGCCGAGGCAGGCGGATTGCTTGAGCTCAGGAGTTTGAGACCAGCCTGAGCAAGAGCGAGACTGTCTCTAAAAAATAGTCGAATGTGGGGTGGCGCCTGTATGCCGGAGGTGGCGGGTTCAAACCCAGCCCCAGCCAAAAACTGCAAAAAAAAAAAAAAAATAGTCGAACGTTTTTTGTGGGCACCTATAGTCCCAGCTATGTGGGAAGCTGAGGCAAGAGGATCTCTTTTTTTATTTTTGAGATAGAGTCTTACTTTGTCGCCCTTGGTAGAGTGCTGTCAGCAACCTCAAACTCTTGGATTCAAGCGATTCTCTTGCCTCAGCCTCCCGAGTAGCTGGAACTACAGGTGCCCTACACAATGCCTGGCTATATTTTAAAGATGGGGGTCTCACTCTTGCTCAGGGTGGTCTTGAACTCCTGAGCTCAGACAAATTCACCCACCTTGGCTTCCCAGAGTGCTGGGATTACAGGCATGAGCCACCAGGCCCTGCCTGCAAGAGGATCACTTGAGCCTAAGAGTTTGAGGTTGCTGTGAGCTATGACACCACAGCACTCTACCAGAGGCAACAAAGTAAGACTCTGTCTCAAAAAAAAAGGGCTAGGTGTGCACAGTGTCTCACACCTGTAATCCTAGCACTCTGGGAGGCCAAGGTGGAAAGATTGCTTTAGTTCACAAGTTTGAGACCAGCCTAAGCACAAGCGAGACCCTGTCTCTATTAAAAATAGAAAACCAGGGTGGTGCCTGTGGCTCAGTGAGTAGTGTGCTGGCCCCATATACCGAGGGTGGCGGGTTCAAACCCAGCCCCATCCAAACTGCAACAAAAAAAATAGCCGGGCGTTGTGGCGGGCACCTGTAGTTCCAGCTGCTCTCAGGAGGCTGAGGCAGGAGAATCGCAGAAGCCCAAGAGCTGGAGGTTGCTGTGAGTCCTGTGACGTCATGGCACTCTACTGAGGACGGTAAAGTGAGACTCTGTTGCTACCAAAAAAAAAAAAAAAAAATAGAAAACCAAGGCAAGAGGATGGCTTGAGACCAAGTGGGAGGTTGCTGTGAGCTTTGACACCAGAGCACTCTACCAGAGGCAACAAAGTGAGACTCTGTCTCAAAAAACAAGGGCCAGGCGAGGCGTCTCACACCTGTAATCCTAGCACTCTGGGAGGCCGAGACTGGTGGATTGCTTTAGCTCACAAGTTTGAGACCAGCCTGAGCAAAAACAAGACCTGTCTCTACTAAAAATAGAAAACTGGAGCAAGATGATGGCATGGGCCCAAGTGGGAGGTTGCTGTGAGCTATGATGCCACAGCACTCTACCCAGGGCAACAGCTTGAGACTCTGTCTCAAAAACAAACTAACAAATGAAATAAAGCAGGGTGCATTGGCTCATGCCTGTAATCCCAGCACTGTGGGAGGCTGAGGCGGGAGACTTGCTTGAGCTCAGGAATATGAGACTTATCTGAGCAAGAATGAGACCCCCAACTCATAAAAAAATTGAAAAACCCAGCTGGGTGCCGTGGTGAGCACCTGTAATCCCAACAGCTTCTGGAGACAGCGCAGCTGGATACCCACAGCCCAAGTCTCAGGTTGCAGTGAGCTATGATGCCATTGCACTCTGCTTAGGGCAGAGTAGGACTCTGTCTCAAATAAATAAATAAATAAAAAGTTAAAAAATAATAATAAACTTGAGCCCTGCCCCCCCTCCAAATTTTGGGAGCTGCCTGGAATGAAACAAGTGCCCAACACGACCTACATGGCACATTCACAACTAAAAACACGAGGCCAGGGAAAGCGCCACAAACCCAGGTAGAGGTATTTTCCATTTTCATCTTTTTCTGCCAGGGGACTCCCTTCTTTCTCCAGCTCCTTCCTGTATCTTTTAATATTCTTCACCATCAGATCCTTGCGGGTCAGTTCATAGTGGTTTGGAAAATGGTTGACTATTTGGTCATCTGAGAGCCGATACCCAGTTTCGACGCTGAACACGTTTCGGATGGTTTGCACGCTCATCCTGAAAGAGAGGCGCAGGGGAGGACATGTGCAGGATGAAGCTCAGTGGCCATGTCCTCATTACAGACCCCTGACCACTGACCAGGGGGTCAATGCCTCAGCACCCTATCCCAGCACCTGAACCAGGGGCTGCCCAATGCCGGTGGCACAGGACACTTGTCTGGGGACTGGCCATGGCCTGAACTGTGTGAGGGCAAGAGTTTTGATTCTGCACCATGAACTGTTTCACTCTCTGGCCCAGAGAAGTTACTAGATAAATGTTTATTGATTAGTGACATTACTAAAAACACTGTAACAAAGGAACAAAAGAGAAACCCCTTTCAGACTCTGAAGTTGGGAAACTCACCCACATAATATTTGCACCCAAATTCAGGAGGGTCAAGGACCCCTTAAAACTAAAATCACAGGGGTTATTTTGGGGCCCTGAGTCAGCACTTCAAGTTCTTGGCACTTCTTGGGGGAGGAGACAACAGAGTTGAGAGAGAACTGAATTCCTTCAAGCCTCTGAGAAAGCCATCAGCTCCCTACCATACCCTTGTCCTCGCCCAGCCCCCAGAGGGGCAAAAAAGGGGCATAGAAGGAGCCTCCCAAAGGGAGCCAAGGAGTCACAGAACAAGACAGGTTGCCACATGGCCTCTTGGCTGTGGTCTCTGTCCCCCCAACCCTATTCCCACCCAACAGCACCACCCAAAAGAGGGTGCCCAGAGAGCCCAAAGAGTTTCTTCGGATTCCATGATCATTAGAATAAAGGGAATCTGGGCCAGGTGAGGTGGCTCACGCCTGTAATCCTAGCACTCTGGGAGGCTGAGGCAGGTGGAGTGCCTGAGCTCTCAAGTTCGAGACCAGTCTGAGCAACAGCAAGACCCCCATCTCTAAAAATAGGTATTGTGGTGGGTGCCTGTATTCCCAGCTACTTGGGAGGCTGAGACAAGAGAATCATTTGAGCCCAAGTGTTGGAGGTTGCTGTGAGCTATGACGCCATGGCACTCTACTAATGGTAACAAAGTGAGACTCTGTCTCAAAAAAAAAGAAGAAGAAAGAGAATCTGGCCAAGCATGGTGGCCTGTAATCTCAGCACTTTGGGAGGCCAAGGTAGGAGGATCACTTGAGCACAAGAGTCCCAGACTAGCCTGAGCAATACAGCAAGAACCTGTCTCTACAAAAAAAAAAGAACATTTTTTTGAGACAGTCTCAAGCTGTCACCCTGGGTAGAATGCCATGGCATCATAGCTCACAGCAACCTCAAACTCCTGGGCTCAAGCAATCCTCTTGCCTCAGTTTTTCTATTTTTAGTAGAGACAGGGTCTCGAACTCGTGAGCTCAAACAATCCACCTCCCTTAGCCTCCCAGAGTGCTAGGATTACAGGTATGAGCCAATGCACCCTGCTTTATTTCATTTGTTAGTTTGTTTTTGAGACAGAGTCTCAAGCTGTTGCCCTAGGATTACACATGTGAGCCACCACACCCGGCCTCTACAAAAATTTTTTAGAAGACTTAGCCAGGCATTGGGTGGCACCTGTGGCTCAGTGGGTAGGACGCTGGCCCCATATACTGAGGGTGGTGGGTTTGAACCTAGCCCCGGCCAAACTGCAACAAAAAACAGCTTGGCGTTGTGGCGGGCACCTGCAGTCCCAGCTACTTGGGAGGCTGAGGCAAGAGGATCGTCTAAACCCAAGAGTTGGAGGTTGCTATGAGCTGTGATGCTACAGCACTCTACCAAGGGTGACAAAGTGAGTTAGCCAGGCATGGTTGTGTACTCTTATAGTCCAACATTCAGGAGGGTTGAGCCCAGTAGTTTGAGGTTACAGTGAGCTATGATGACACCGCTGCACTCTAGCCTGGGCAATAGAGCCAGACCCTATCTCAAAAAAAAAAAAAAAGAAGAACTAGCTGGGTGTTGTGGTGGGTGCCTGTAGTCTCAGCTACTCAGAAGACTGAGAATTGCTCAAGCCCAAAAATCTTTTTTTGTCCTAGACAGACTTTCATTTTGTTGCCCTGGGAGAGTCCCAGGGCATCATAGCTCACAGCAACCTCAAACCCTTGGGCTCAACTGATCCTCCTGCCTCAGCCTCCTGAGTAGCGAGGACTACAGGCATCCACCACAATACCTGGCTAGTCTTTCTATTTTTAGTAGAGAAGAGGTCTCACTCTTATTCAGGCTAGTCTCAAACTCCTAAGCTCAAGCAGTCCATCTGCCTCAGCCTCCCAGAGTACTAGGATTACAGGTATGAGCCACTACGTCCAGCCTAATAAAGAGAACCTTTTACTAAGGAAAAGCTTAGCCACACACAAAAGTAGAGAGAGACTGGGCGGCGCCTGTGGCTCAGTGAGTAGGGCGCTGGCCCCATATGCCAAGGGTGGCCGGGTTCAAACCCAGCTCAGGCCAAACGGCAACAACAACAAAAAAAAGCCGGGCGTTGTGGCGGGCGCCTGTAGTCCCAGCTGCTCGGGAGGCTAAGGCAAGAGAATCACGTAAGCCCAAGAGTTAGAGGTTGCTGTGAGCTGTGTGACGCCATGGCACTCTACCTACCCGAGGGCGGTACAGTGAGACTCTGTCTCTAAAAAAAAAAAAAGTAGAGAGAGACTGTAACATAGCCCCTCTGCCCAGGTTCAACAGTTGATAGGACACGGCCGCTCCTGTCTTTCTTCATTGCCTGTGTCCTCACCCACTCCTCACAGCACTGGCTTATTCTGGAACAATCCCCAAACATTGCATCATTTCATCCATAATATTTCTTTCCTTTCTTTTCTTTTTTTTTTTTGGAGACAAGGTCTCACTATGTCACCCTCAGTAGAGTGCAGTGGCATTACAGCTCACAGCAACCTCAAACTCTTGGGCTTAAGCGATTCTCTTGCCTCAGCCTCCCGAGTAGCTGAAACTACAGGCGCCTGCCACAACACCCCATTGTTTTTTGGTTGCAGTTGTCATTGTTGTTTTAGCAGGCCTGGGCCGGGTTCGAACCCACCAGCCTCAATGTATATGGCCAGCGCCCTACTCACTGAGTTACGGGTGCTAAGCATTCATCTATAATATTTCTGAGACTCTCAAATAATTCTTTAAATCTCTAATAGTTAAAGACTTTTTTATATCATGTGATATCCTGTTTTATACCATTATCACAACTAAAAAGACCAGCAATAGGCTGGGCAAGGTAGCTTTACACCTGTAATCCTAGCACTCTGAGAGGTTGAGGTGAGAGGATCCTTTGAGCTCTGGAGTTCAAGACCAGCCTGAGCAAGAGTGAGACCCCATCTTACTAAAAACAGAAAAATCATCTGGGTGTTATGGCAGGCACCTCTACGCTCAGCTACTCAGGAGACTGAGGTAGGAGGATCACTTGAACCAGGAGTTTCAGGTTGCCATGAGCTATGATGAGGTCATAGCACTTAAACCTCGGTGAGAAAATGAGACTCTTGTCTCAAAAAAAAAACAAAAAACAAATAGGGCGTCCCCTGTGGCTCAAAGGAGTAGGGCGCTGGCCCCATATACTGGAGGTGACAGGTTCAAACCCGGCCCCAGCCAAAAACTGCAAAAGAAAAAAATTTAAAAAGACATGTAGCCTCATGAATTTGGAAGGGGGAGAAGGGAAGTTACTGGGCTGCCCCAGTAACATGTCTCAAGGCAGGGGCAACCCAGCCTGGGCCTGCCAAACAACAATGACAACTACAAAAAAAAAAAAAGAAGAAAAGAAAAGAAAAGAAAAGAAATAGCTGGGCGTTGTGGCAGGTGCCTGTAATCCCAGCTACTTGGGAGGCTGAGGCAAGACAACTGCTTAAGCCCAAGAATTTGAGGTTGCTGTGAGCTGTGACATCATAACGCTCTATGGAGGGTGACATAAGGAGACTCTGTCTCCAAAAACAAACAAAAAAAAGCCCCCACAGGCCCTGGTATGCTCCCCCACCAGTCCCCCAACACCTCAGGAAGTCATTGAAATGCTCCAGACCAAGGGAGCTGTAAGGGCTGTGGATGGCAGAACCCAACACCAGATATTGCATATTGGCACCACTGTAAGCCTGCTGGTGAGGGGCTGCCCCAGGCAGGGAGACCAGTTAAAAAGCCATCACTGTCAACCAAGGGAGGGAGCAGAACAGGCCCATGTTTGAACCTGCCAGCCCTGGTGTATGTGGCCACTGTGGGAGGAGAAAAGAGGAGAGAGTGTAAGAGGACCTGAACCTCACCCCAGGAGGTGGGGGAGGCGGAGGGAGGAATCCAGGGTGAATCCCAGGCACCTGCCTGGGTGCAGCGCCACCTACAGGCTCCCTTTCCATTGTTGTTGCTCCTGTTTATGGATCAGTCCAACTAGCACTCTCTTAGAATATAAGAGGGAAGAGAAGCAGCCGCCCAGCCCTCTCCCAACAGCTGTCCACCACACTGCCCATAGTGTTCTTCCCTGTCCCTCCGTCCTACACTTTCTGTAACAAACACTCACTAGCCAGCGGGGTGGGGACTCTTGTTTCTCACCCCAGTTCCCCCCAGTGTTAACTACACTTGGCTGTGTAGATGCACCTTGGACTTCACATCCCACTGACAGGTGGCACCTGTGGGAACATTCCACAAGGTGCATGCTCGTGATGCATGTGACTTAATAAAAAAATGTGTCCCAGGAGGCGGCGACTGCCTCTGAGGACACAGTCCCTCACAAGGCACACTGCATCTGCGAGTTAATACCAGTAAGTTGGCTTGAGAAAAACATGAGTCCTCCCTTTTATACTTACCAGTAAAAATTCCAGTCCTCATTTTCTGTCACTTGGACCCATCCTCTCTTTTCAAAGTTATTGATCAGCACCGACTTCTCGATATCAGTGACCCATTTCACTTTTCCTGCCATAATCCTGGAAGAGATTGAGTGATTAGAACTATGAAACTTCAACTAACTACCCCTCAAGCCAAAGGGGTCATCTGCCACACAGAACCAGCCTATGTGCCCCCACTCCAAGCTTTATCTTACCCCAGCAGTGGTCCTCAACCAGAGGCAATTCTGTCCCCAGGAGACATCTGGCAGCGTCCAGATACACTGGTTGTCACAACTGGGGAGGTGGAAGCCTCTAGACAGGGGTCCTCAAACTTTTTAAACAGGGGGCCAGTTCACTGTCCCTCAGACCGTTGGCGGGCCGGACTATAGTTTAAAAAAAAAAAACTATGAAAAATTCCTATGCACACTGCACATATTTTGAAGTAAAAAAACAAAACGGGAACAAATACAATCACACCACCTCATGTGGCCCGCGGGCCGCAGTTTGAGGACCCCTGCTAGATACTACTCAACTTGTGACAATGCATGGATGGCCCCTTATGACAAATTATGCAGCCCCAAATGTCACCTTGTGTCAAGGCTGAGAAACCCTGGTCCAGATGAAGGCAACTGTTAAATAATCACCAACAAGTGTTCAACTGCCATTGTGCCAAGAACCACAAAGGACAGACGCACAGCCCAGCAGAACTCTTGAGCCAACTTCTAAAGGGTGAATGAGGAACAGCATGCCTGTCCCAACCAGAGTACTCCTGCGTCTCCTGCAGGCCTGGCCTGTAACTGCAGAGTGACCTTGAAGGACCACATCCTTTTCATTTAATAACCTCCATGAGCTATCAGGCTGGGAGTTGAGCTGATTTCTACAGAGTATGGGAACATCTGCCTGTTGGAGAGGCTAACAGGCCCAGGAAGACAGACACTTTGCCAAGAGGCTGTTCACACCTAGTTATTACTACCCCTAGACAAAAGCCAGGCCAACCTTCCAAGAGAAACAGCAAGCCGGGGAGAACATACATTCACAAGAATCATTCACCCTTTTGCTCTAGCCATCAGAAAATGGGAGTCCTATCTTCGGACCCTGGCTTGTGCCTGTAATCTTAGCACTCTGGGAGGTTGAGGCGGGTAGATTGCTTGAGGTCAAGAATTCAAAACCAGCTTGAGCAACAACAAGATCCTATCTCTATTAAAACAGAAAAATTATTATTATTATTATTTTTTTTTTTTGCAGTTTTTGGCTGGGGCTGGGTTTGAACCCGCCACCTCCGGCATATGGGGCCGGCGCCCTACCCCTTTGAGCCACAGGCACTGCCCAAAACAGAAAAATTAGATGGGAATCATCATGTCTACCTGTAGTCCCAGCTATTCAAGAGGATCACTCTAGCCAGGAGTCTGAGGTTGTAGTGAGCTATGATGATGACATTGCACTCTAGCCAGGGTGACAGAGCAAGGCTCTGTCTCAAAAAATAAAAAAGAGAAAATAAATAAATAAATAAATAAATAAATAAAAAAGAGGGGTGGCGCCTGTGGCTCAAAGGGGTAGGGCACTGGCCCCATTTGCTGGAGGTGGTGGGTTCAAACCCAGCCCCAGCCAAAAAAACTACAATAAATAAATAAATAAATAAAATAAAAAAGAAAAGAGAAATTGGGAGTCCTGGCTGGCTCAGTGACTCACACCTCTAATCCCAGCGCTTTAGGAGGCCAAGGTAAGAGATTGCTTAAACTCAAGAGTCTGAGAACAGCCTGGGTAATAGATTGAGACCCCGTCTCTACAAAAAATTAAAAAATGAACTGGGAGTGGTGGTTCATGCCTGTATTCTCAGCTACTGGTAAGGCCAAGTTTGGAGGATCACTTGGGCCCAGGAGGTTGAAGATGCAGTGATCATGCCACTGCACTTCAGCCTGGGCCATGGAGAGAAATCTTGTTTCTAAAAGAACAAAAAGATGGGTGGTGCCTGTGGTGCAAGGAGTAGGGTGCGGCCACATATACCACAGGTAGTGGGTTCAAACCCAGCCCTGGCCAAAACTTCAAAAAAAAAAGAACAAAGTGGAAGTCCTCTCCACCCCTGCATCCCTGCTACCCTACACATTGTTTTTGTTTTTTTGAGACAGAGTCTCACTATGTTACCCTGGGTAGTGTACCATGGCGTCACAGCTCACAGCAACCTCAAACTCTTGGGCTCAAGTGATTCTCTTGCCTCAGCCTCCCAAGTAGCTGTGACTACAGGCGCCAGCCACACCACCCGGCTATTTTTTGGTTGCTTAGTAGGCCCAGGCAGAGTTCCAACACAAAACCCTAGCTGTATATGGCCGATGGCCAGGGCCCTGCTGACGGAGCACGGTGCCCCCTACCCAGCACATTTTGATCACTACCAGTTTGATGAATTCCCAACTAGGCTAAGATTCTGGAGCAACTGGATTGTTTTCTTGCAAATCTTCTTTGTAAGGGGAAAAAGAACCATCTTTAAGGGAAAAAATAACAATGTAAACAATGACTTCACATTGGCACAGTGCATTCATTCACAGCTACACGTCACTGTCCACCTCCACACTCCCACCAGTCGACAATGCACCCTCCACAGAGCCTGTCTATCACCCTCTGTAATTCTTTGAAGACAGCAGGGCCCATCTTTCTGTACTGCTACAACCCAGTACCATAACGTGCTTATTAAATGTTTCCTGAACTAAGAAATGCTTACAATTATAAAATGCTTTCACCTCTAGAATTAATCCCCAATAAAACCCTAGCTACTCTATGAGATTAGGCAACTGGCCCCACCCGGCTCCGCCCTCTTAATAAAGGAGGAAATAGGGAGGGGAAATGTTTGGGTCCAGTTACCCACAGGCTCGTCTCCGACCCTGAGTTCTCTCCACAGGTGCACTACGCCCGGCAAAAGATGCCAACGGAAACAACCTAGATTGCAAATGAATGGGAAACGTCTAGGAACAATAAAAGTCTGGGAATCATCAATAATAAAAATAATAATGTAATTACAATAATCGGACGATACAAGGTAAGGCATAGGAACTCAGATGAGGTAGAGGAGCCCAGTGGTCAACGCAGGCTTCCTGGAAGACGCGGGTCCAGCAAGCAGCATCTAAATCAGTCGGTCGCCGCCGTGTAGACCCAGCCTCTCGCTCACGCATGCGCACTGGCCCGCACGCGCACGGCCACACCCTCGGCGGCCAGGAGGCGGCGGGGCCTGTGGGCTCGGAGCGCAGAAGGGTGTCCAGGAGCGCGCCGGCCCCAGTCCCCCTATTCGGGCACGCGCAGGAGGACACCGCCCGGCCTCCTGGCGCACCCTCTGGTGGCTTTCTTCTTCCGGGGCGGTGTCCTGGCAACCGAAGACGCGACTGCGGAACGCTGATTACTTCCGGGATCACACGATCCTGGCGCGGCTTCTTGCTCCCTATCCCGGGACCCCGCTGTGTCCGGGGCTTAAATACTAGGAAGTGCCAGACAGTGCACCACCCTGGGGTCTTCTGGGCCCGCAAGGGAGATTGAGCAAGGTCTAGGGCGCGGTACTGAGTCTAGTAAGTGAGGGATAGAGTGTCTGATGCGCAGCACCTTCTGTTCAATCCGCTGTTAGCCCCTCTGTCCCCTCCCTCCTCCGCTCAGCTTGGTGACTGCCAAGTCCGAGCTGTTGGTAGCACCTACCTCGCAGGGTTGTTGAAGGAAAATCATATCTTGCGCTCAGCATGTAGGAATCACCCTTTTGTTAGGAGAAGGCTGACCGGATCAGTGAGAAGTTTAAAATTGAAACTGAACTTGGATCTGAATCCCAGCTCCAAAAATTAACTTGCTTTGTGGATTTAGGCAGGTTACTTCACTTCTCTGCACCTCAGTTTCCTTGTCTGTAAATTGAGGATAACATCTACATTGAAGGGTTGTTGGGAAGATTATATATTAAAAAAAAAAAAAAAAAAAAAAAAAAGCCAGAAAAAGGCCAGGCACATGGCTCACTCCTGTAATCCTAGCACTCTGGGAGGGTGCGGCAGGAAGAATCCTTGAGTGCGGAAGTTCCAGACCAGCTTGAGCAAGAATGAGATCTGTCTCTACTAAAAATAGAAAACTTGGGTGGCGCCTGTGGCTCAGTGAGTAGGGCGCCAGCCCCATATACCGAGGGTGGCGGGTTCAAACCCAGCCCCCTCCGAACTGCAACAAAAAAATAGCCAGGCGTTGTGGCAGGCGCCTGTAGTCCCAGCTGCTCTGGAGGCTGAGGCAGGAAAATCCCCGAAGCCCAAGAGCTGAGAGTCCTGTGACGTCACGGCACTCTACCCAGGGTGGTAAAGTGAGACTCTGTCTCTACCAAAAAAAAAAAAGTAGAAAACTTAGGGAAGCCTTGTGGCGGACACCTGTAGTCCCAGCTACTTGGGAGGCTGAGGCAGGAGGATCACTTGAGCCCAGGAGTTTGAGGTTGCTGGGAGCTATGATGACACTGCACCCTAGCCTGGGCAACAAAGTGAGACCCTGTCTCCCCAGCCCCACAAATTGTACAAACCTGTGCCGCTTATAAATGGCAGAGACTGAATTTAAACCCAGAAAGCTTGACCATTCATTCTGCTTCCCTGGAAAATAAAAGGGGTGATGCTCCTCTGAACTTTACTTCCATCCTTTTTTATGTCTTCTCCCACCCAGGGACTTGGAGCTCTTTCAGTCCATCATCATTTAGTTTTGGCACCATATAGTGGAACCAGCACTAATCTTGAGTCCAACTTGCTGAATTCAAACCTGCTTCTTCCATTGTCCTGTTGTAAGGCCTTGGGACATCTCTCTAGCTAGAGTTCCCACCCTAAACTGAGGTGAATGAGGCCTTGCACAGCACCTGAGGGAAAATTACACAGATGCTGGGCTTAGGGCCTGGCACGGCTGACTCTCAGCAAATGTTTATTTAAACATTGTGGCCTGGAGGTGACTTAATTGCAATGGCTAGTTTCTGGGGCTCACTTTTAGGGCCAGGTTCTGCTCAAAAAGACTTGAAATACCATCTCTGGCATGGACAGGGCCCTATTGTAGGACAATTTGAGCTCAGCCCTTTTCCAGCTTCTGCTGTCTGTGAATTCTGAGATGTGCACCCAGTGAGAAGCATCTAGGGCCTGTGTCGATATCCTCCTGGGCAGGTGGCCCTGCTGCTCCTCAGCCCTGAGGGTGGTGCTGTCATCACATGGCCCCGGGCTCCTTCCTCACCTATACCCCGACACATCATTCCCCTAACTATTGCCCAAAGTTGGTGATAAATTCAGTTCTGGTGATTCTCCTACCAAGAACCCTAAGCTCCACCAGCCTTACTGACAAGGCCAGAATTGGATACGTAATTCGTGCAAAACGAAAATGCAGGTCCCCTCAGTCAATAATTTAGAATTTTAAGATGGTGACAGCAGGATTAAGCCAAATTTAGGGCTGAGCATGGGGCCCTGTGGGACCACCCAGGTCACAGGTCTATGAAGCCAGCCCCAGTCTGTGGCAGGCAGGACACTACCCTAAGAAGCAGGCTACAAGTATCCTCAAGAATTCCCCAAAGAGGTTGGCGCCTGTGACTCAAACAGTAGGGTGCCAGCCCCATATACCAGAGGTGGTTCCAACCCAGCCCTGGTCAAAAACTGCAAAAAAAAAAAAAAAAAAAAAAGAAGAAGAAGAAGAATCCCCCAAAGAACCTGGCTGAGTTAGTGGTAATATCTGTACTTTTTTAAAGTGTCATAAAATTTACTATCTTAATCATTTAAAGTGTAGAGTTCAGTAGTGCTAAGTATATTCACATTGTTGTGCAACCAATCTCTAGAACTTTATCATCTTACAAAACGGAAGCACTGTACCTGTTAGATCAGTGATTTTCAACCAGTGTGCTGTGGCATCTGGGTGTGCCGTGAGAGGAACTTAGGTGTGCCACAAACATTTTTAAAGATCATTAATTGGCTGGGCATGGTGGCTCATGCCTGTAATCCTAGCACTCTGGGTGGCCTTGGTGGGTGGATTGCCTGAGCTCACAGGTTCAAGACCAGCCTGAGCTAGAGCAAGACCTTGTCTCTAAAAATAGCTGGGCATTGTGGCCGGCATCAGTAGTCCCAGCTACTTGGGAGGCTGAGGGAAGAGAATTGCTTGAGCCCAAGAGTTTGAGGTTGCTATGAGCTATGAGATATGTTATATATATATAAAACAATAAAGACCCTTAATTAAATTATTTTTCAAAAGAAGTTCAAAGTACAGTAAGTATACTCTTTATCTTTACTTTTTTTTTTTTTTTTTTAGACAGAGTTTCACTCTGTCCCCTGGATAGAGTGCCATGTCATCATCTTAACTCACAGCAACCTTAAATTCCTCAACCTTCTGAGTAGCTGGGACTACAGATGTTTACCACATCTGATAAATAGTTTTTCTATTTTTAATAGAGAAGGGGTCTCACTCTTGCTCAGACTGGTCTTGAACTCCTGAACTCATGCAATATACCTCCTTGCCCTCCCAAAGTGCTAGGATTACAGGTGTGAGCCACTGTGCTCTGTCTTTAGTGTTTCTTTTTTTTTTTTTTGAGACAGGGTCTCACTATGTCACCCTTAATAGAGTGCTATGGCATCACAGCTCACAGCAACCTCAAACTCTTGGGCTTAAGCAATCCTCTTACCCCAGACTCCCAAGTAGCTGGGACTACAGGTGCCGGCCACAACGCCCGGCTATTTTTTGTTGTTGTTGTCATTGTTGTTTAGCAGGCCCAGGCTTGGTTCAAGACAGCCTCTGTGCACGTGGCTGGTGCTGTAACCACTATACTACGGGCGCCAAGCCTTTTTCTTTTTTTTTCTTAATCAGCGTAAGCTAAGTGTGCCATGGAAGTTCAACTATAGGTTCAAGTGTTCTGTGAGATAAAAGAAGTTGAAAAACAGTGTTTTAAGACAATAACTCTCTTGGCTCGGCGCCTGTGGCTCAAGCGGCTAAGGCACTAGCCACATACACTTGAGCTGGCGGGTTGGAATCCAGCCCGGGCCCACCAAACAACAATGACGGCTGCAACCAAAAAATAGCCGGGCATTGTGGCAGGTGCCTGTAGTCCCAGGTACCTGGGAGGCTGAAGCAGAAGAATCGCTTGAGCCCAGGAGTTAGAGGTTGCTGTGAACTGTGATGCCACAGCACTCTACCCAGGGCGACAGCTTGAGGCTCTGTCTCAAAAAAAAAAGACAATAACTCTCCATTCTCCCTCCTCCAGTCCCTGGCAGTTGCCACTGTACTTCCTGTCTCTATGAACTTGACTCCTCCGGATACTTCATACCAGCCAACTCCTCCACTCTGTCTTTTTTCAATGGGCTTATTACACTTAGCATAATGTCCTCAAGGTTCATCCCTGTTGTAGCATGTGACAGGATTTCCTTTAAGGCTGAATAACATTCCACTGTATCTTTATACCACTTTTTTTTTTTTTAAGACAGCCTCAAGCTGTCACCCTGGGTAGAGTGGGTAGAGTGCTGTGGCATCACAGCTCACAGCAACCTCCAACTCTCGGGCTTAGGCGATTCTCTTGCCTCAGCCTCCCAGGAGCTAGGACTACAGGTACCTGCCACAACACCCGGCTATTTTTTTTGTTGCAGTTTGAACCCGCCACCTCAGTATATCGGGGTGCCACCCGTTAGCAGTTTTCATAAAGAGACCCCATGCAGACGTTCTGTAGGCAGGAGAAGAGACAGAGTCAGAGTGAGCGGGTCCGTAACAGAATTCGCCCCCGACTGCCTGTTCTTCCAGCCTCTCATAGACACACTCTTGCGGCTCTCAACACCACAGGTGTAGAGATGCCAATCACTGTTGCTCTGGCCTCGCTCTCATGTTGTTAGGAGCGCCAAATCCCTCCCCATGCCCTTATCACCAAGGTGTTACCGAGCTATACAGGTGTTTCTTATAACTCTCACTCCTCCTTGCCGTAAACTATATGAGCTGTTACACCTCAGGCTGGTCTCAAACTCCTGAGCTCAAGTGATCCTCCTGCCTCAGCCTGAGTGCTAGGATTATAGGCCTGAGCCACTGCGCCAGGCCCATATCTTGTTTTTTTGATAGCAGCCATCCTGATGGGTGTGATATCCTCCCCACCTTGTAAACATGGGAAATGAAGGAAAGGGCATAAGTAACTTGCCCAAGGTTAGGCAGCTGTGGCTACAGCAATTCAGCTGTGGCACCTGATACAACAGCCACTCGCGGACCCTGGTCAAGGTGCCAGCCAAAAGCACACTCAAGGACTTCAAGTGCCCCAGCCCCATTGCTCACTGAGGCCATCATGAGCTTCCCAATGGTGCCCCAGCTTCAGCTCACTGGGCCCAGCCTCCCTACTCCCTGAAAGGCACTGGATTAGGAGTCCCATGGCCTGGGTTCAAACCTCAAAAACATCACCCCTGAGTACCCTACTGTTTGTGTTCCATGATCTGTATCCTGGGCACACAGAGGGGAACCTATGGGCAGTGCAGCCTGAGCTTCTGGACTGCCGGGAGGGAGTCCGCAAGGCAGGACTGGTGTGGAGTAGCCAAGTGAGGAATAAATGCACAACACAGTCACAGTGCCACCTCCCCTATCTCCCAGGTCTGTCCTGGAAGCTCACTGACCTGCAGAGATCAGGTCAATTCACCAGCCTATGAGAAGAGAGGACATGTCAGATGTAAAAATTTCTTATTTTCTTTTTTTTTTTTTTTTTTTTTTTTTTTTTACAGTTTTTGGCCAGAGCTGGGTTTGAACCCACCACCTCCAACATATGGGGCCGGCGCCCTACCCCTTTGAGCCACAGGTGCCGCCCCTAAAAATGTTTTTCACTGAACAGAGCTGGGCACTGTTACACAACTATCACATCACTCTTCCCAAAGAAACTTCAATCCCCAAAGCTGGTGGGAGATAAGGGCCACTTGTCACCTATCATTGCTCTAAGAACACCCATCTGGCTGGACTGTTGCCTATGGGAGCCTGACCTTCAGTTCTCTGCTTCCCTCCCCTGCCCCTTCCTATTCCTTCTGCCCCTGCAGTGACCTACACCCCTTGGCCCTCATGCTGGGCAGCCAGGCCCCCCTTCCCTAGTTCCCTAGCCCTGGGAGTCCTGGGTGTCCAGACCCTCCACCAGATAAAGCTGAGTAGGTGTCTAGTCAGTGATGAATAAAAACAAGAACAAAAGAATCAATTTATAATCCAGGTCTGGTGGTGGCACATGGCTGTAGTCCCAGCTCCATGGGAGGTTAAAGCAGAAGGATCACTTGGGCCCAAGGAATTCAGGTGCCCACCACAATGCCTGGCTAGTTTTTCTACTTTTAACAAAGACAGGATCTCACTCCTGCTCAAGCTGGTCTTGATTTCCAGAGCTCAAGCAATCCTAATGCCTCGGCCTCCAAGAGTGTTGGGATTACAGGTGTGACCACTGTGCCGGCCCGAGTGAGACACTTGTGAGATACGTATCTATTGAAGGTCCACTAGAGAAATGAAAACACACGGGCTGATGGCTGACAGATGGGGGACACCAGGCCAGAAGAGGCCCTTTTCAGGATGCCCCGAGAGCAGAGTGTGGACAGTGGGCACTGACCCCATGGCCAGCCTGTCCTCGTGAGTGCT
Source organism: Loris lydekkerianus (assembly GCA_963574355.1). Taxonomy (NCBI): domain Eukaryota; kingdom Metazoa; phylum Chordata; class Mammalia; order Primates; family Lorisidae; genus Loris; species Loris lydekkerianus. Next base: position 20,400 of record CAUYPK010009842.1, read on the forward strand.
CATGTCAAGCCACATAAGCTACTGTGGCTGCCATTGTTTAAAAAAATCTGCTGTCACTCTGATAAGCTCAGCTGTCAGAAGGGATGTTATTTCTGGGCAAAAGGAGATTCTGCAGGACCAGGCTCCTTCCTGCCTGCAGCACGTGGGCCTGGGCCCTCCTGCCGGACCTGACTTGGGTGATAACCTGGGGTCTTAAGCCTGCTCCTGGCAGGGGACAGCAGTGGCCATCGCTGCAGGACATCCACAGCTTGCTGCCCAAGGTCTCCACAAGGCAGCAGCTGACATCACCTCCCCTCCGACCCTGGATTCCTGGAATTGTCTGACAGAATGGAGGCCTGCTCTCCATTCCCCTGACAGGACACACAGATTAGGTTATTTTGGTCACACCAGCCATTGCCTTTTTGGCCCCAGTGAGTGTCTGTTAAATTGCTGTGGCACTGCTCCGGAATCTGCTCTAAAATGCCCTGGTCCTGTTTTTTCTTTTTCTTTTTCTTTTTCTTTTCTTTCTTTCTTTTCTTTTTTTTTTTTTTTTTTTGCGACAGAGCCTCAAGCTGTCACCCTGGGTAGAGTGCTGTGGCATCACAGCTCACAGCAACCTCAAACTCCTGGGCTCAAGCGATTCTGCCTCCGCCTCCCAAGTAGCTGGGACTACAGGCACCCGCCACAATGCCTGGCTAGTTTTTGGTTGCAGCCATCATTGTTTGGCCCACGCGGGCTGGATTCGAACCCGCCAGCTCAGGTGTATGTGGCTAGCACCTTAACTGCTTGAGCCACAGGCGCTGACCCCCCGGTCCTGTTTTTTCAATTATGACATTATTCTTGTCACCAGCAAAACTGGCCGCTCAGGTCCCACTGGGGACTTGCCCTGCCAAGTGCCCCTGGTAGCTGTAAATCCAGATCTGGATTAAAATCCTTGTTCTTGGCTATTTTGAGTCTGATCCATTGTGCTTTGTTTTGTTTGATTTTGTTTTTCAGGATTGAGTTTTAATGTATATACCCAAAAGTGCACACATCTGAAACATTCAGCTCAATGCAGGTGTTCAGATGTATGTTTCCCTGTGACTACCATGGATGTCATCCCAGAAAGTTCCCTCATGCCCCTTTCCACCCAATCTCCACTCCTCCCCTCCAGAGATAGTCGCTAATCTCGCCTCCACTGCCAGACATGAGACGTGCTGCTCTGTACTTCATATAAATGGAGTGACAGAATGTCTTCTCTTGGGTATGGCTTCTTCCACTCAACGTGGGCCACCAAGCCTTGCCTAACACAATTATTTTTAAAAGTCAAGGCTGGTTCTAAGCTGCTTGAATAATTTCTTGGAAACCCAGACACATGTGTTACCCAGGCTTCCATTTCCTCAGCCTCCCCGGAGGCTGTTGGCCCAGAGCAGCTGTGAATACGCAGAAGGCTTTCTCCTGTTCAGCCTCTTAGACTCTTTCACCTGTCACAAACCACTAGAAACAAGAGGTCCCAGGGCCCGCAGAGCTACCCATGCTTACAGGACTCCTGGGCCTCTTCTGCCTCCAGCCATGTCTGCTGAAGCTGGACCTGAGAGTGATGAGCTGGCGCGGGCACTGATGCAAGACGGAGAGCCGCTGGTCAAGACCACAGTCCCCCAAGAGTGGGACAGAGGTGTCTGAAAGCAGCTTGCCAGGCCACCAGGAGAGTGGTAGACAAAGAGGAGAGTGGAGCACATAGGGTCGGAGGAAGCCCCTCAACATCTCTGGGTCGGGTGAGAGGCCCTGCAGGCCCCGCTGAGCTCCTCCTCTCTCTGTCTTCCTGTCTCAGCCAGGGACAGCTCCGTCCTTCCAGAAGCTCAGGCCAAAGACTTCAGAGTTGTCCTTGACACTCTCTCTCTCTCACATCCGTCACCTTGAACGTGGGCCAGGCTTGGGGCTCACTTCTAATGAATATAACATGGCAGAAATGATCCCTGTGGCACATCCGAGGCCAGATCAGAAAAGAATAGCTCCTGCCTGGCCCTTGCTTTCCTGGATCACTCTCTCTGGGGAATCCAGCCACCATGTCCTGAGGATGCTCCAGCAGCTCTATGGAGAGCCCCGGGTGGCGAGGAGCCGTGGCCTCCTACCCATGTCTAGCACTGAGTGACAGAGCCACTGCTGAAGTGAATCCTCCTGCCCTAAGCAAGAGGGAGACCCCCATCTCTAAAAATTAGCTGGGCGTTGTGGGGGGTGCCTATAGTCCCAGCTATTCAGGAGGCTGAAGCAACAAATTGAGACTCAGCTTTAAAAAAAAAAAAAAAGACTTGATTTAAGTTGAAAAACAAAAAAAAATTTTTGAGACAGAGTTTCACTCTGTGCCAGGCTAGTGTGCAGTGGCATCATCACAGCTCATAGCAACCTCAAACTCATGGGCTCAAGCAATCCTCCTGTCAGCCTCCCCAGTAGTTGGGACTACATGTGCCCACCATAAGGCCCAGCTTGTTTTTCTATTATTAGTAGAGACAAGGTCTCCCTCTTGTTTAAGCTGGTCTGAACTCCTGAGGTCAAGCAATCCCCCCTCCTTGGTCTCCTAGCGTGGAAACATATTTTCATTTGCCCTGAAAAGTATATAAGGTCCACATTAGAAGGTCAGATGTGGTTAACTGGATGGACTTTTTTTTTTTTTTTCCTTTGGAGACAGAGTCTCACTTTGTCACACTTGGTAGAGTGCCATGCCATCATAGCTCACAGTAACCTCAAACTCTTGGGCTCAGGTAATTCTCTTGCCTGAGCCTCCCAAGAAGTTGGGACTATAGGTGCCTACCACAATGCCCAGTTATTTTTAGAGATGGGGTCTTGCTCTGGCTCAGGCTGGTCTCAGACCTGTGAGCTCAGGTCACCTTGACCTCCCAGAGTGCTAGGCTTACAGGTGTGAGCCACCGTCCCCAGCTGGGGTGGACTTTTTTTTTTTTTTAAATAATCCATTTTATTTATTTATTTATTTGTGTGTGTGTGGTTTTTGTCTGGAGCTGGGTTTGAACCCACCACCTCTGGTATATGGGACCAGTGTCTTACCCCTTTGAGCCACAGGTGGTGCCTCTGGGGTGGACGTTTTTAAGTGGTATTTTCTTTCTCTTGTACATTATTTGGAAATTTTTCAATGAACATGTATTATGTTTCCCCACAGAGGGTGATCCAGGAAAGCAAGGGCCAGGCAGGAGCTATTCTTTTCTGATCTGGCCTCGGACGTGCCACAGGGATCATTTCTGCCATGTTATATTCATTAGAAGTGAGCCCCAAGCCTGGCCCACGTTCAAGGTGACGGATGTGAGAGAGAGAGAGAGAGAGTGTCAAGGACAACTCTGAAGTCTTTGGCCTGAGCCTCTGGAAGGACGGAGCTGTCCCTGGCTGAGACAGGAAGACAAGAGAGAGGAGGAGCTCAGCGGGGCCTGCAGGGCCTCTCACCCGACCCAGAGATGTTGAGGGGCTTCCTCCAACCCTATGCACTCCACTCTCCTCTTTGTCTACCACTCTCTTGGTGGGCTGGCCGCCTGCTTTCAGACACCTCTGTCCCACTCTTGGGGGACTGTGGTCTTGGCCAGCGGCTCTCCGTCTTGCATCAGTGCCCGCGCCAGCTCATCACTCTCAGGTCCTGCTTCAGCAGACATGGCTGGAGGCAGAAGAGGCCCAGGAGTCCTGTAAGCATGGGTAGCTCTGCGGGCCCTGGGACCTCTCGTTTCTAGTGGTTTGTGACAGGTGAAAGAGTCTAAGAGGCTGAACAGGAGAAAGCCTTCTGTGTATTCACAGTTGCTCTGGGCCAACAGCCTTGGGGGAGGCTGATGAAATGGAAGCCTGGGTAACACATGTGTCTGGGTTTCCAAGAAGTTACTCAAGCAGCTAAGAACCAGCCTTGATTTTTAAAAATAATTGTGTTAGGCAAGGTAGGGTGGCTCACATCTGTAGTCCTTGCACTCTGGCAGGCTGAAGTGGGTGGATCCGTTGAGACCAGGAGTTCAACACCAGCCTGTGCCACATATAGAGACCCCTGCCCTTGTTTTTTTCTGTCTTTTTTGTTTGTTTGTAGAGACAGAGTCTCGCTTTATTGCCCTCAGTAGAGTGCTGTGGCATCACACAGCTCACAGTAGCCTCCAACTCCTGGGCTTAGGCGATTCTCTTGCCTCAGCCTCCCGAGTAACTGGGACTACAGGCACCTACCACAATGTCTGGCTATTTTTTTGTTGGAATTTGGCCAGGGCTGCATTTGAACCCACCACCCTCGGTATAGGGGGCCTGCACCCTACTCACTGAGCCATAGGTGCCGGCCTTTGGGGGTTTTTTTGAGACAGTGTCTCACTATGTTGCCCTCAGTAGAGTGCTGTGACGTCAATGCTCACAGCAACCTCAAACTCCTGGGCTTAAGAGATTCTCTTGCCTCAGCCTCCCAGGTAGCTGGCACTACAGGTGCCCACCACACTAGGCTATTTTTTTGTTGTAGTTGTCATTGTTGTTTGGCAGGCCCGGGCTGGGTTCGAACCCGCCAGCCCCGGTGTAAGTGGCCAGCTCCCTAACCACGGAGCTACAAGTGCTGGGCCTCTACAAAAAATGTTTGAAAATTAGCCAGAGATGGTGGCATGCTTCTATAGTTCTGGCTACTCTGAGGGCTAAGGCGGGAGGATCACTTGAACCCAGGAGTTGGAGGCTAGCGTGAGCTATAATCATGCCACTGCACGCCTGCTTACATAACAGAGACTCTTGTCTCAAAAAGCAAAAAAAGAAGAAATTCTGGAAAACACAGAAAAACACTAGGCAGAAAACTAAACTGCCTATAATCCTTATGCTAGAGATGAACATTATTCCCATTTTCCTGAGGTGCATTTCCTTTCAGACTTTCATACGTTTTAAAAAATATACGGGGATATACAAGACACACTGATTTACAAAGCATGTCATTCATTGCACAATGCATCTCTAGGATAGTTTCCTTGTGAACGCGTGAAACTCTTTATCAGCTCTTAACCAACTTATGCAATATCCTCTGCATTTATTTATTTATTTTTTTTTATAGAGACAGTCTTACTTTACCGCCCTAGGTAGAGTGCTGTGCCATGACAGCTCACAGCAACCTCCAGCTCTTGGGCTTAGCTGATCCCTTGCCTCAGCCTTCCGAGCAGCTGGGACTACAAGCACCCGCCACAACGCCTGGTTTTTTTTTTTGTTGCAGTTTGGCTGGTAGTTTAAACCTGCTACCCTTGGTGTATGGGGCAGGCGCCCTACTCACTGAGCCACAGGCACTGCCCTCTTCTGCATTTATTGACCACCTACTGTGTGCCAGTCACCATACTGAGGGCTTTGTGTGCTTTCAACCTTATAACAACCCTGGGCCATGCAAAATTTAACAGAGGAGAGACTGAAGCTCAGAGAGGCCTAACCCCTTGCTGTGAGATTGGTGACAGGGTTCAACTTGGGTCTGAGGAACTGCAGAGTCCTGGCCCTCATCCATGAGGGGAAGGTTCCCTACCCCAGAAAAGGTTCATATCTTAGCTACAATTTTGTTTTGCTTTGAGGGGCTCGCAGACCTCCTGAAGCCCAAGTTAAATGGGATAGAAAAACCTGGCCTCAAACCCCAGCTCTCCAACCTCTGTGCTGTATGGCTTTGGACTGGTTAAGACCCTTCTCTGGTGCTCAGTTTCCTCATCTGTACTCTGCAGGGAGTATGAGGGTACAAGAAATAAGCCAAGTATGGGCGGCACCTGTGGCTCAGTGGGTAGGGCGCTGGCCCCATATACCAAAGATGGCACGTTCAAACCTGGCTCCAGTCAAAACTGCAACAAAAAATAGAGGGGTGTTTGGCGGGCGCCTATAGTTCCAGCTACTGGGAGGCTAAAAAGAATTGCCTAAGCCTAAGAGCTGGAAGTTGCTGTGAGCTGTGACGTTACACACTCTATGGAGGGCAACGGAGTGAAACTCAGTCTCTAAAAAAAAAGAAAAGAAATAACCCAAGTAAAACACCCAGGCCCCAGGGCTCTTAATGACCTCTGTTCCCATGAGGTGTCTCTATGCTGTACAGGTGAAATGCTGCCCTGAGGTGCTGGCTTCTGGGCTCCTTCAGCTGCTGGTGGGGAGCTCAGGCCAATTTAGGAGAGGACAGAAAACCTTTTTGATGATCCCTCTGACATTACAAAGCTTCTCCCAAAGCTGGAGGATTTTTCCAGGTAAGGTGTCACCACAAGGTTGAGGTCAAAAGTCTGGGTTGGTAAATGGAAAGAAGGGGCCACTTAAAACCAGAGAATCGCTTAAGCCCGAGAGTTTGAATCTCAGCTACTCGGGAAGCTGAGGCAAGAAAATCGCCTAAGCCCAAGAGCTGGAGGTTGCTGTGAGCTGTGATGCTACAGTACTCTATCGAGGGTGACAAAGTGAGACTCTGTCACTAAAAAAAAAAAAAAAAAAAAAGGAGTTTGAGGTTGCGGTGAGCTGTGATGCCACAGAGACTCTGTCTCAAACAAACAAACAAACAAAAAACCCTGTGCTGGGGGAGGTGTGTATGAGGAATGCCTGGCCAAACTCCTTACCCAGCTGCTCCCACCTGCCCTTCCCCCTCTTCCTGACCTTTGTTCCTGGAAGTCCTTTCCTCACTTCCCTCAAGTTTACAAAAGGTCACCTCTTTACCAGGGTTCCCCTGACAACCCTGGCTAAAGGACCCCTGCCTCTCACTACTACCACCTGCCCATGGGCCTTCTGCTAGAACGTGTCATCTCTAGAGCCTGATACCTACCCTATGCCTGGCAAAGGGCAGGTATCCATTAATATTTGTTAAATGAATAATTGAAAAAAGCCAATAATTGAAAAAAAACTCAACCTGAACTTGGCGCCAGAGGGGCAGCTGGGCCTCAGAACCTCCATTTGATCAACATATCCTGATACCTCCCAGAATAAACCACCCCCAGCCCTTTAATCTCCAAATCTGTTCCAAACCATCTATCCCCAAACTATCCTCCTAGGTAGCTGAGACTATAGATGCAAGCTACAGGACCCAGTCAGCTGTTCTAATGTTTACTGAACACCTACCGTGTGCCTGGCACTGTGCTTTCAGCCTCCAGACACCTCTGCAAACAACATCCACATCAGCTTTTTGGCTCCTGAGACTGTCATTGCTTCCCCTCTCTGGAAAGTCTGTCTCCTTCTGCAAAATGCATTTGGATAGGGTCCTTGTTATGTAGTGCTCCCACTGCTGGCTGACTGCATGGCACCCTGTGGCTGTTAACAATAGTCAGGGTAGCCAGGCTTCTTAGGGCATAGAGATGATGTAATTTGAGGGTGGTAGAAAAGGACAAAGGGGCCCTGCAGAGTTTCCTGAACTTTATCTCCTCTGTTCCTACCTACAGCTCTGCTGGGTAGGTGCTGTCATCCTATTTCACAGCTGAGAATGTTGAGGGAGACGTAGGTATTTTATCATCCCAGAGGTGGGAAGAACGAGGTGAGGGTATTAAACAGGTAGCAAAGGACAGCACCGGGGTGAGGGGAGCCCTCTCTGCAGCCAGCCCCTCCTCAGGTTGCAGAGAGGAGCAGGATAGAGGTAAACAAGCTTCGTTGTTGTGCTCCAACACAATCGCTATTTTGTTATTCTAGCACTGGCTTTTGCCTTCCTCTTGACAACCCACCCCTAATCTCCGGGTTTGCGGATTTGAGACCCCACCCATCCCTGGGGCTGGCTCCCTCCCAGCCCGGCAAGAAATTTTCCGATTTCGCCTTTCTCCCTTGGCGTGTCAAGGCGTGGGGGTCGGGGGCGTGTCAGTGGTTCCTAGGCTGCCCACCTCCCATCCCTTTACCCGGCCTTGCAGACAGGGCTGCCCCCCAGGGTTGCGGGGGAGAGGGGCTGTGGGTGCTGCTGCAGGGAGGCGGGAGTGGGGGGAAGCCCCCTGGCTTGGGGTCTAGCGCGCTCCGTGCACCGCGTGGGAACCTCAGTGTCCACCATGGTGAAACAGAAGCTTAAACACACTTTAGCTACCAAGGCCTCTGGCCTAAAGAGCATGCATTTTTATTTTATTTTTTTACCCTGCTTAACTCTGAAGAGAAAACACTTAACGCGGTGTTCACGCTCATCCAACAAGTCGTCTTGTCCTCTCTGAGCCTCAGTTTCCACACGGGCATAAGGGACATGAAAAGATGCACCGAGCCATTTCCCAAACTCGCGCTCAAAGGAGAGGATCCTACACTCTTCTCACGAATTGAATACGAAGTGCAGCGATCTGTGTAAAGAGGTCGGATTACACACCCGGGTTCGGGCACCGGGGCTGTCCACGAACAGCCCAAGGCTCACCAGATAGCTCGCTGCAAAATAGTCAGAATGGAAGATGAGGCTTAACAGGTGCTGGGCGCCAGGAAAGCAGCGCGGGACGAAACCAGCCTGCAGATCAGCAGGGGCAGAGAGACAGTAAACAAGTAAACCCACGCACGTGTAACGGTTCTGCAGTCCTAAAGCCGTAGTCCCGCTCGCCAGGCAGAGGCGGCGCCCTGGGCGGGGCGGGCCTATTAGGATCCGAGCCTGAGCCGGGGACCAGACAGTACGCCCCCTGCCAGGCGCGCCGCGAACTCTGCCGCCGCCGCCGCCGCCGCGAGGTGAGTGCGAGCCCCCTGCCCCGCCACCGCCGGCCGCGCCAGCCACCCGAGCCCGGCAGTAAGCCCGGGCAGCTGGAAGGTTGGGGATCTGTGCCCGGGCAGCTGGAAGGTTGGGGATCCGTGCCCAGGTTTTACCTCCCTGGCACGTCGCAGGTGAGTCACTTGTGAGCAGCATCTAGAGACTTCGGCTCCGAAACGTCCCCTTTCTGGCCCCGGGCTCCAGGTCCCCGCCCCGTGATCCTTCCAGCCCCAGCTCCTGCGGGCCTCAGTCTCTGCCTCGGAGCAATGGGGTGGCCTCTCCGCCCCTAGGGCCGCATGACCCCTGGCCTCCGCACCGCCTTCTCGCGCAGCCTGCGGGGACTGTGCTACGGGTCTGCGCGCCCCGTGGCGCCGCCAGTCCAGGGCCCGAACGGCACAGCCGCCGGTTCCACCAAAATAGAGAAGATGGCGTCGGGCACCTGTCCCCGCCACAATCCGAGGCTCCTCGAGGCGCCATGCACCTTCGGAAGGGCCAGCTCAGAAAGGCTTTATTATGCTACGCGGAGAGTCCGGAACAGGAACTTGTACGCGGAGCCGGGCGCAGCCGCGGGCTGGCACAGCCCGCGCGCCTCGCACAGGTGCGCCCCGCGGGGTCGGGGTTGGAGCTGAGCGGCAGTCCGACCTTTTTTGGCAAACCGGGAGCCCACTGGCGGGTGTGCTGAGGGTTTGTATAGTCCGGGGACGAGCTCTCTCCCGCAACCCGGGAGGGTCGGGCGGTCTGCGGGGCGTGGCGGTAACAAGCCCTGGGCTCCTCGCTTTCGATGGGAGCCCATCGATGGCTTTGTAAACTGACCATTGCTGCTATTTTTTTCTAGAGTGAGGCACGGCATGGGGCGGGAAGTTGAAGTTGTTGTTGTTGTTGTTGTTGCTGGTGCTGCTGGTGCTCTTGTAACAATTTTTTGGTAACATTTTTGTTGTTGCTGCTGTTGTAACTCTGCCCCTGCTGTGGTCTGGGAGCTCCAGCTCCCCCAAGAAAGGGATGATTGACAGTTTTATCCTTCCCACATTAAGGAGACAGACCTGGCCCCTGAGCGGTGGCCCACTTCTGTAATCCTAGCACTCGAAAAAGCCCAGGTGGGTGGACTGCCTGAGCTCACAGGTTTGAGACCAGCCTGAGCAAGAGCAAGACCCGACTCTACTAAAAATAGAAAAACTGGCTGGGCCCTATAGTCCTAGCTACTCTGGAGGCTGAGGCAAGAGCATCACTTGGGGCCAGGAGTTTCAGATTGCTGTGAGCTAGGCTGACAACACAGCACTTTAGTATAGAGACTGTCTCACATAAAGAGAAGGAAGGGGGGGCAGCGTCTGTGACTCAAAGGGTAGGGTGCTGGCCCCATATCCTGGAGGTGGTGGGTTCAAACCCAGCCCCGGCCAAATACTGCAGGAAAAAAAAAAAAAAAAAAAAAAAGGAAGGAAGGAACGAACAGGACAAACGGTCCAGCCAGCACTGGTATGGGGATGTGCTCCTTGCCTGCCTCCTGGAGCAGGAGGCCTTATCTGGCAAGGAAATTCCAGGGCTGTCTGGCCAGAAGCCAAGCGGCAACCTCTCCACATAGCCACTGTACAGCTGTGTGGCCTTGGACAGGCTAATCTGCCTGTCCAAACTTCAGTTTGTTCATTCTGTAAAATGGGTCCCATTCAAGTTAGTAGCTTCCCTGGAGTTAACACCTTATTTCTACTTATTTTGGGCATGGATTGTTCTGCGGTTCTGTAAAGGGTTCTCTGGGGCCTTAGCTGGGCCCCCACTTGCCCAGGCCCTCCCAGAAAGCCAGAGCCAGCCCTAGTGCTGGGGCAGGTGTGCACATCTGGCTGCCCCTCCCACTCTTATCTCTTTGCTCTTTCAGGATTTGGGAGTTTCCTGCCATCTTCTGACCCCGAAGGTCGCAGGGCTGTTATTGACTGATGTAGCCTTGCCAGTGTTAGGTATTCTGAGGTTTATTTTTACTTGTTTTTCATTTAAAATGTCAAAAGTGGGCAGCGCCTGTGGTTTAGTGAGTAGGGCACCGGCCCCATATACCGAGGGTGGTGGGTTCAAACCCGGCCCTGGCCAAACTTCAACAAAAAAATAGTTGGGCGTTGTGGCGGGAGCCTGTGGTCCCAGCTACTCGGGAGGCTGAAGCAAGAGAATCGCCTAAGCCCAGGAGCTGGAGGTTGCTGTGAGCTGTGACGTCATGGCACTGTACCAAGAGCAATAAAATGAGACTGTCTTGAAAATGTCAAAAGTGTCTGGGGATGCTGGCTTCTGAGGTGTGGGCATTCAGCCACTGCCTAGAACTTGTTCCCTAGGCAGCAAACTCATTTCACCAGGCTTCTAAGCTGTCTCCCAGTTGGTCTTCTATTGGTGGTGAGCGCTCAGCAGCGGTATTTCTGCCTACACCAGGGACACTGAGGCCTGTGAAATGGGGCTCTGAGACAGATCACTGGAGTGACTGGCTTAGCCTAGTCCCTGTGGGTGTCTGGTTTATCCTTTGCTATCTAGGCTTAATTCCCACCTCTGAGAAGTCTTCCCTGACTATCCTATCTCAAGGCATAGTCCCTTTCTCCCCTTCCACTGCGCCTCTGCTCTAAGACCTTATTCTACCATCTTAAAGATGCTATGGCTGAAATTATCTCATGCACTTGTGTGTTCACTCAGATCTGACAAGTTCCATGAGGAAAGGAGTGACAAATGGCAGATCCCTGGTGCCTGGGTTGGATGGAGGTGCTGCATACACTTTTTAGGTGGTTACCGGATATAATATTAAAATGACATCTATATTCACTGAACTGCAAAGAAACCAGAGCCCACTAAAACAGTCCAATTTTTCACTTCTAATTGTCTTTTAAATAAATGGAAGGACTTCATTCGGGAAGGGCTCATTTGCCAATGAGTCCTGAATCTGGCACCACTGCAGGCTGCATTTCCCCTCTCCTTGGAAAGTATCCTGTTTTTAGTGAACCTATTAAGTTTGTAGACAATTAATGGCTTTTTGCTTCCCCTGCTTTGGACTTAGAGGATTCCACGAGAGTCCGGCTACGCTCTGCTCAGAACAATTCCAAGCTGTATTTGAGGAAGTTCTCGGCATGCTTGGGTTTTGTTGGTGGTGGCCACCAGGAAGCCAGCATTGGGTCTGGATGGACATAGGTGGTTGCTTCCTTGTCTTCCCCCTTGTCCTGCCACTGGTTGGTTGGGGTTGAGTGGGGGTGTAGTACAGAATGTGGGCAAATCAGTCCATGGTCCCCAGTTCCTTGCTGGCCCTGGGGCAAGCGGGAGAGGGGCGGGGCATGCACCAGGCCGACAGATAGGGCAGCTGATTTTCCTAGTGTCAACATTAGGATGTGACAATACAAAACACCCTCTGGGCCTGCCAGGCACTGCACAGTAAACCTGTTTTTCTGGGGGTAGGGAAACCCAGTTGCCAAGACTAAGGAAGTGCAAACCAGGGAGGGCGATGTAGGGAGGAGGCTTTCTGGTTTCTGGTGAGGGTCCCTGAGATTTTGAAGATCTAAAACGAAGTATTCTAAATCCCGCATGCCCCCCAACCAAAAGATGAAATTTATTGCGTTCCTGTCATCTGGAGCTGAGAGGCTGTTTCAAGGTGAGGGCAAAGAGATCTGCCTGCTCTGGGGAAGACCAAGATTCCCATGTGTAGTGGTGGTCCATGAACAAGAAGCTGAACTCGCCCCGAGGCGGCCAGCCTGGGCGAGCACCTCGCCTGGGCTCCAGCCTCCCTGGGTGATGGCTGCCAGTTAGTGAGCATTTCCTGCGGACTGCGTGCAGCACCGCCTCTCAGGGCTACACATGACACTTGCCCGTGGGGGCTCTTCCTCCTGGTCTTGTGTAGAAGGTGACATGGAAGCCCAGTGAAGGTGTGTGTCAGTCCAGGGTCCCTCAGCCGGGAGTTGCCACCACTGTGAGTCCAGTACTTGCTGAGCCACAGCTTTCATTCTCAGGATTTTGCAGTGAGCTATCGGGTCCCGTGGGCTGGCTGCCTCCCCGCTCCCACTTTTACTGGGTCCCTGCTCTGTGCCTGGGCCACCAGACAGAGAGGTAAACATCTAGTGAGACCTTGATGGGCTAGGTGCCTAATCCGGGTCTGTTTACCCAGGGTACTGGGACAACACGGATGAGGAGCAGTTAATTCTGTCCTGGGAGGGTGAGGAGGAAGTGATTTCTGGGTTGCTCATGCCTGCCTGGGGGATGTTTGGGGCAGAGGGAAGGTATTAAGGAGGGCTGGGGTGAGTTCAGAGGGGAGCCCCAAACACCTTTAGGAGGGCAGGAGAGCCTAAGGGCTTGCTGTGTCTGCTTCTGGAGGTCTGAGGCCCCATGCCCAGGGGTGCAGTCCTTAACTTACTCCTTGGCCTAAATATTTCAAAACTCATTTTAGATATGCTTTTGAAATTTGACACTCTCAGACCCAGGTGGTGTCTTGGTACTTTGTCCTTTGTTAATTAATGGTGATTGAAAAGCACAGTGATCCCCTTTTGGGGATCAGTTCAAAATTAGTCAAGAGCTATTAATCTGTTACACTTCCTCTACCGTTTAGAGTCAGGAAAGCACGCAGGAGAAAATCTCTTCCCCAGTTCTTACCTTATAAATGAGGAATTAGGGGTCTGGAGGAGCTGCTTTCCAAAGTCACATAGCTGATCTGGCTCCAAACCCAGGGGACCAGCTGGCTGAGCCCTCCTTGGCAGAGCCAGGGTCATCAAGAGCCCTGACCCGGTCTGTCTGTGCTCTAGACTGAGGAGTAGGCTTTGCTTTCTTAGATAAACAGACATTAAACCAAGGACTTGGACCATCTCTCTATAATATACCAGGTAGAAAGGAAACAAAACTTTTTCTTTCTCTATGGGGGATACCCTGTAGCTCCAGCACTGCACATCTGCCCCTGTGCAGGTGCCCTGGAGCACTGTGGGGGAAAAGTATGATTGGAGATCTGAAAGTAGCCTCTCTGTGATGCCTTGAAATCCAGTTTCAAGGTTTGAAATCTTTTATTTATATATATATATTTTAGAGACAGTCTCACTTTGTCACCCTCAGTAGAGTGCAGTGGCTTCACAGCTCACAGCAACCTCCAGCTCCTGGGCTTAGGTGATTTTCTTGTCTCAGCTTCCCGAGTAGCTGGGACTACAGGTGCCTGCCACACCTGTAGTCCTATTTTTTGTTGCAATTTGGCGTGGGCTGGGTTTGAACCCGCTACTCTCGGTATGTGGGGCTGGCACCCTACTCACTGAGGCACAGGTGCCACCCCAAGGTTTGAAATCTTATTTAATCCTCACTGCAGGCCTGAGGGTGGGTCATATTTTTATCCCTGTGAGTAGTTGAGGAAATGGGCAGATCACAGTGGTTAAGTGACTGGGGCCACCCAGCACAAAGTCTCCCAGTGGGGGATGGAGTACTAGAGGAGGCATGGCTAAGTCTGCCACGTTCTTCCTGTGCCAACAATGCCCCTCAATTCTGTTGCCCTCTCAAAGATAGTCACTGTTAGTTTCTAGATCTTTCTCCCATCCTTTTCCATTCGTATAACATGTACACAGTCATGACCAGTGAGATGTAAATATTTGCATACATGGCATTGCTGAAAATGGTTGCCCTCATCTTGATCTAATCCCTCAGCCACTCACCACCTGTTCCTTATTGATGACATTGGGTTGTTTCTAATGTTCTATATTAAATAATAATACCTAGTATTCAGAGAGTCTTCACTCCTGAGTGCCTCACCTGAATTGTCTTGTTTAATCCTCACAGCAATCCCAGGAGGTTGACTTTACAGAGGAGGAAAGTCAGGTGCAGAGAAGAAAGCTGGCTTTCCCTAGGGCTGCCTGTGAGTGAGCCTGAGCAGGCTGGTTCTGGACCCCAAGTCCCTGACCCTTCCTGGAGATGACATTCGGGGATGATTATATCAAGGGGCTGTGCTCATGTCCACTCCCAGCAGAGGAGGAGAGAACCTGCCTCCCTTACCCTGTCACTCTTGTTATGACTTTACTATGACTTAACTGTATAGATATCCTGGAAGGCTTAACTGTATAGATATCCCGGAAGGACGGTGTGAAATTGATCCACATTCATTAGATACTGTCATTGTAATTTGTGTATCCACACAGCCATTCTGTTCACTTTCAGTACAGTATTCAATAAATTCCATGTGATACTTTTTTTTTTTGAGACAGAGATTCACTATGTCACCCTTGGTAGAGTCCCGTGGTGTTACAGCTCACAGCAACCTCAAACTCTTGGGCTTAAGCAATTATCTTGCCTCAGTCTCCCAAGTAGTTGGGACTACAGGCGCCCACCACAACACCCAGCTATTTTTTTGTTGTAGTTGCCATTGTTGTTTAGCAGGTCCAGGCCAAGTTCAAACCCGCCATCCCTGGTACTTGTGGCTGGTGGTCTAATCATTGAAATACAGGTGCCAAGCTATTCCATGCGATATTCAAAACCTTATGGTAAAATAGGCTTTGGATTACATGGTTTTGCCCAGTTGACAGCTAATGTAAGTGTTTTGAGTACGGTTACAGTAGGCTGGGCTAAGCTATTCATGTTCAGTAAGTTACATATATGATGTGCATTTTGACTTGATATTTTCAACTTAGGATGGTTTTTATTTTTTTAGAGACAGAGCCTCACTTTATCACCCTCTGTATAGTGCTGTAACATCACAGCTCACAGCAACTTCCACCTCTTGGGCTTATGCAATTCTCTTGCCTCAGCTTTCTGAGTAGCTGGGACCATAGGCGCCCAGCACAACGCCTGGCTATTTTTTGTTGCAGTTTGGACGGGGCTGGGTTTGAACCTGCGACCCTCGGTATATGGGGCTGGCGCCCTACTCACTGAGCCACAGGCAGTGCCCCTTAGGATGGGTTTATTGGAGATAGCCCCATAATAAGTCATAGCATCTATGCAGAGTGTGGATTTGGGGAGGAAAAGGGGTTGGTTTTGTATTCTAGAAGTGGATATTCCTGAGCATACAGGGCAAAGCCCTGAGCCTGGAGGGGGTCAGAGCTGAGTAGCTCCCAGGGGAGGTAGCAGCTGGGTTACTGGAGATGGTGCTGGAAATCAAGGCAGCCAGCAAGAGTGTGCTTGCTCTTCTCTGGTGGGAGACAGTGGCTACTCAGAGGAGGTGGCATGTGAGCCTAAGGTTGGGTGGGAGTTTTGCAGTAAAGCAGTGAGGGCCCCAGGCAGAGGGAAAGGAAGTGTGGAGGCCTGGAGGCCTGACAGCAGCCTGAGCTGAGCAGGCAGGGCAGGGCACTGGGAGGGAATCTTGGTGCAGGGGACTGAGGCAGGAGGTAACCTAGGGTGAGGCGGACGTCCTGTCCAGCTGCACATCTTGTGACCTGGGGCTAGCCCAAGGAAGCCCTTGGTTTCCTCATCTATAGATAAGGGGATATTGTCCCCCTCCCATAGGATTGAACTTTCCATGTTTTCATGTCCGTTCTCATGCCAGCTTCAGGCTTCATGTACTTAAAGAGCAGGTGGCTCTGTGAAGATGTCTCATTATTGAGCCCTTCCTGTGCCTCTCTGACAGGAATCCAGCATTTTCCATCCACCATTGGACTCAGTGCAGAATGTTGCATTTCAGGCCTCAGAACATTTTTGGTCAGGGCTAAGTTTGACACTCCCCACCCCAAGTAAAGAGAGCCCTTTGGGTAGCAATCTGCATCGCTAAGTCAGTGTCATTTTGGAAGCTGAAGGTGGCATGGCTGCATCTGTGAGATGGGGTGCACTTTCCTTCTGGGGAACGGTTCTGTCAGTGAAAAGGAAGTGGTTCTCCAAGAATGTGAAGGTCCCGGAGAGGGCAGTCCTTGCCTGAGGTGACAGCAGCTCTGGTCCACTGGACCCCAGTGAATGTCTCTGCTGAACCTGGGCCAGCGGGCAGGACTGAGTGGCCCTGCCTCCAGGAGTCCATTCCAAGCTGCACTTTACAAATTACTGAACAACTCTCATCCACCACCACAGATGAATGTGCAAGTTTTAGCCAGAGAAATTGCTTCCTTCCTCTCTCCCCTCTCCCATCTCCACTCTCCCTTCCTGGCTCATCTTTTCTACCCCTCCCTTTCCTCGTTTTCCTTTTTCCCAGTTATTTCTCCATCACTTACAGAAGATACCGTGATGTGAACTTCCTGATGTAACCGTGAGGACAAATGTCAAACATTTCAGACAAACTCAATCCATTAACAATTGTTTGTACTTTAGTTTTGAATGGGTGTTGTCAGCCACAGACATATTAGCAAAATTTTGAAATTACAGGGCATATGCTAAAAATTGAATGTCCCCGCCTCTCTTGCAGGCACGTTGTCTCCTTCTTACTAATCTCATTTCTGTTTGTCGGTTTGCCCTTTTTAGTCGGGTGGAGGCATAGGTGTGAACCGTTTTCTTCTTGCCTTTTTTTGAGACAGAGTCTCACTATGTCACCCTCAGTAGGGTGCTATGGCGTCACAGCTCACAGCAACTTCCAGTTCCTGGGCTTAGGTGATTCTCTTGCCTCACCCTCCCGAGTAGCTGGGACTACAGGCACCCGCCACAACGCCCGGCTATTTTTTTGTTGCAGTTTGGCTGGGGCCGGCTTCGAAACGCCACCCTCCGTGTATGGGCCTCATGCCCTACTCACTGAGCCACAGGAGCCACGCTATTTTTTTTTTTTTTTTTTTTTGACAGTCTCACTTTGTTGCCCTTGGTAGAGTGCTGCGGCATCACAGCTCACAGCAACCTCAAACTCTTGGGCTGAAGAGATCCTCTTGCCTCAGCCTCCCAAGTAGCTGGGACTACAGGGGCCCGCCCCAATGCCTGTCTATTTTTTTGTTGTAGTTGTCATTGTCATTTGTCAGGCCCAGGCCAGCTTCGAACCCACCAGCCTCAGTGTATGTAGCCAGTGCCCTAACCACTGAGTACAGGCGCCGAGCCTCCAGCTATATTTTTTAGAGACAGTGTCTCGCTCGTGTTCAGGCTAGGATTATAGGCATGAGCTACCTAATGCCTGGCCCTCCTTGCTCTTCTTAAAGTTCCTTAAAGAACA
Source organism: Loris lydekkerianus (assembly GCA_963574355.1). NCBI lineage: Eukaryota > Metazoa > Chordata > Mammalia > Primates > Lorisidae > Loris > Loris lydekkerianus. The sequence continues at coordinate 37,991 of CAUYPK010009842.1, forward strand.
CGCCTGTAACCCTGACACTCTGGGAGGCAGAGGCAGGTAGATTGCTGGAGTCTCGGGAGTTGGAGACCAGACTGAGCAAGAGTAAGACTCCGTCACTACTAAAAATAGAGAAAAACTAACCAGGTGTTGTAGTGGGTTTCTGTAGTCCCAGCTCCTGGGAATGCTGAGGCAAGAAGATCATTTGAGCCCAGGAGTTTGAAGTTGCTGTGAGCTGTGATGCCGCCATGGCACCCCTACCCAGGGCAACAGAGTGAGACTCTTTCTCAAAAAAACAAACAAAAGTTGGGTGGCACCTGTGGCTCAGTGAGTAGGGCGCCGGCCCCATATACCGAGGGTGGCGGGTTCAAACCTAGCCCCGGCCAAACTGCAACAAAAAAATAGCCAGGTGTTGTGGCGGGCACCTGTAGTCTTTGTTGCTCAGGAGGCCGAGGCAGGAGAATCGCGGAAGCCCAAGAGCTGGAGGTTGATGTGAGTCCTGTGACATGATGGCACTGTACCTAGGGCGGTAAAGTGAGACTCTGTCTCTACAAAAAAAAAAAAAAAAAAAACAAGCTGGGTGCGGTGGCTCACGCCTATAATCCCAGCACTGTGGGAGGCTGAGGTGGGAGGATAGCTTGAGCTCAGGATTTTGAAGCTTGTCTGAGCAAGAGTGAGACCCCTACTCATGAAAAAAGGGAAAAACCCAGCCGGGCGCCTTGGTGAGAGCTTGTAATCCCAGCTGCATCTGGAGGCTGAGGCAGCAGGATTGAGCTATGCTCACTGAGGTTGCAGTGAGCTATGATGCCATTGCACTCTGCTCAGGGCATAGGATAGAACTCTGTCTTGACAAAAAAAAAAAATCCTTAAAGACGCGCATAGGAGGCCTGCAGATCCATTGCTTCATTTTCTCAGGCTACTGGATACATGCAGGGGGACCTGGAGGACATGCTCCTAGAGTCAGAGGTGATATACACATGTGACTTTGATGGATGCTGATGTTCACGTAGACCTCCAGAGAGGCGGGAGCTTGCTGATCTACTGTGGAGGGAGCCGCCCTGGCTCCCAGCCAAGGTTGAGTTAACCAGCTCTCATGGAGCCCCTGCTAGAAAATGGCAGAGAAAAGTGTGTCTTTTCAGCCTCTCAGCAGCCCTGGAGACTGTGTTATTTCTGTGTAGAAGAATCAGCAGGGCTCAGGTTAGGGGACTCCCAGCAGGGGGAGAGCTGGGGGTGGAACCTGGGTCTGTGTGGCTGCAAGGTCAGGGCATTTCCTGGAGGGCTGTGCTTGAGTTGAGCAGCTTCCCGGGGCGTTGATTCACCCCATGCTCATGGTCCAGAGTCATGGTGATGACTGGGAGGAGGGAGGCAGGTGGTCTCCCAGCCAGATCCACCCTGCTGACTTCCTGTGACACGCCTCATACTTCCTCCTCTCGGTCTGTCCCTCTGTGAAATGAGAAGTGTCATTCCCACCTGCCGGACCTCAGCAGGACTGGGGAGATCTTGTAGGGCTGAGGTTCCACCGGGAGCTCACCTCCCACCCCTATCCCCTTCGCTGTACATTTCTTGAAGGCTGCTGCAGGCGCATCTCTTCTTGCTTGGGTTTCACAGGACCTGGGCGGGAGATGGCATTTCTTCCATTTCCCAGATGAGCTGATGTCACACAGCCCAGTACAGAGCTAGTCACCAAGTGTAGGCTGCTGGATCCAGGACCTGCCCCCCTCCAACTCAGCCCCAGAGGCCAGGGTGTGGTGCTCTTTTGCCCATGTTAGATTTGCATCTTAACCTCTTTGGGGTAAAATAGGGCTCCAGACAGGGGGCTGGTTTTTCCACTGGTGAGTGTGTAGTTGAGTGTGGGCTGCAGCCTGAGTGGGGACACAGGGTAGGTGTGTTTTCACCAGAAAAGGGTTTCAACTACACATTTGCAAATTTGTTGGAAAAAGAAGTAGTTAATAAAAGCCAGTTTGGTTTCCTGCAGTGCAGCTGCAATGCATTGACACAGGGGTCCTCTGGGAATACTTTGCCTTAATGTATTCATTCAACAAACACCAGTCTGCTCTAGGCAAGCCCTGGGGCTGTGGACTGGGACTCAGCTGTTTCATAGCAGCTCACTCTGTCAGGTCTATTAACATGGATCCTATCACTCCTCCTCATAGCAGTCCTGTGAAATTGGTGTTACTACTACTTCCCTTCTAGAAGTAAGGAAATGTGAGGAACAGAGAGGTTGATTAACGTACCCAAGGACACCCAGCAACCTGGTTCCAAAGTCCATTCTCTAAACTACCATAGGCAGGAAAGTGGGCAGCAGCTAGTGTGGTCTGCTGGGGACACAGGAAACAAGGTCTGCAGGAAGGCCAAGGAGGCCCCTGACCAGATTCTCTGTCTGAACTGAGTTTTTTTATTTTGTTTTATTTATTTAGTTAGTTTTTGAGACAGTCTCATTTGGTTGCCCTCGGTAGAGTGCTATGGTGTCATAGCTCACAGCAACCTCAAACTCTGGGGCTCAAGAGATCCTCTTGCCTCAGGTTCCTGAGTAGCTGGGTCTACAGGTGCCTGCCACAGCACCTGGCTGTTTTTTTTTTTTTTTTTTAGAGACATGGTCTCACTCTTGCTTAGGATAGTCTCAAACTTGTGAGCTTAAGCAGTCTACTTGCCTTGGCCTCCCAGAGTGCTGGGATTACAAGTGTGAGCCACTGCACCCGACCCTGAACTGAGTTTTTAAAGGACATGTGGGATTAGGCTAGTTTGAGGATGGCCATACAGTGGGCACTGCACGTGCCAAAATTCTCAGGCAGGACACGCCCAGGCATAGTGTACAGAAGCTTGTTTTCTTGAGTGTGGTCAGAGTAGGGCTACAAGAGGGAGGGCCCTTTCATAGGTGTGGCATAACTTTTAAGGGGTCTGAGAGCCAGATAGCAGTGACAGGGTCTGGCCTGAGATTGCTGTCTGTAGGGATTCAGATTAAAGAGCCCTGCTGTAGGCCAGCGACCAGCAGAGAACCTGGAGCTAGTGCCAGCCAGGAGCTGATAGGCTCTCGGTCCCCCCTGGGCTGGTGGGGTGGCCAGGAGAGGCCACAAGTAGGAGGAGGCAGCTGTAGGGACCCTACCTGGCTCCCTGACCACATTGTTTTCCCTCTGAGATCTAGAGCCCAAGGCCCAGCTAGTGACAGAGGCTTCCTCCGTCACACCGAGTCTGAAGGGCACGGCCTGGGAACTTACCCACGGCCTGCAATAGCAGGTGCTCAGAACAGCAGCCAGGGTTATAACAAGCAGTGGTGCTTGTTCTTGCCTGGAAAAGAAGCCTCGTTCATTCAGGACCATTATTCCAAATTACAAAAGATGGGGAAACTGAGGCTGGGAGGGAGGGGGAGTGGTTGGGTTAGGCTTTAAATCCAGGGTGAAACTGGCAGCTGTGTCCCGGGCCCACTCGGACAGGAGGGGCTGGGGGTCTTAAAGGAAGGTGGAGAGTGGGTGGGTGACTGGCTCCCCATGTAGGCCCAAACTACTGTGCTGCAGACGCTGGCAGAGCAGCCCGCCCTGGGGCTGGGACCCTCATCCTGTGTAGTGCACAAGGACTCTGGAGTGTCTGCTGGGCGAGGGGGATGTGAGGACAGTGGGTGAGCTGTCACAGGGTCCCACTGTGCCCTCTTCCTGTGGAACATTGAGAGATTGCCTTGCAGCAGGGGAGGGAAAGGGAAGGAGGGGGCAGATGCAAAGTAGGGCTAGAGTGCTTTCCCTGGGAAATGACCGTTTGCATAGACACCGCTCCCTCCCAGGACATCCAGAGGTTCTGGATACAGATCTTAAATACCGCCTTAACACACGTGCTGCCTCCTCTCCATGCAATGTGAACATCCCACCCACGATAATCCAGTGTCTGGGTCTTTAATGTACTTTAAAGGAGTTTTAAACTTCTGTGCATCCTGGATTAGGTTCATTTATGGCCAAAAAGACTTATTTTTCTAGGGGTGCCGGCCACATGCTCTGGGGCTGGTGGGTTTGAACCTGGCCCAGGCCTGCTAAACAACAACAAAAATAGCCTGGTGTTGTGGCAGGCACCTGTAGTCCCAGCAACTCAGGAGGCCGAGGCCAGAGAATTGCTCAGGTTGCTTGGAGCTATGACACCACGGCACTCTACCCAGGGCGACAAATGGAGACTTTGGCTCAATTAAAAAAAAAAAGGCTTATTTTTCTGTTGCCATAAAGATGTATTTAATTTTTTTTTTTTAATAAAGATGTATTTATTTTCTACTATATTCTGGTTGACAAATAGGAATTCTGTTGACTTTTGTGTTTTGATCTTGTATGTGGCAGTTTTCTACGTGTCTTAGTCGGTTTCATATTACTGTAAAAGAATGCCCGAGACTGGCTGACTCCTTACAGTTCTGGAGGCTGGGAAGTTCAAGGTTGAGGACCATGTCTGGTGAAGGCAATGGTGCTGTGTCATCACCCCATGGTAGGAGGTGAATGGGCAAGAGGGAGGGAGGCGGCTGAGCTTCCCTTTATCAGGAATCTATGCCCCTGACACCTAACCCACCCCACGCACTCAGGACCTGATGGCCACCTAAGGTCCCACCTGAACATTGTTGTATTGGGACTAATTCTCCAACAGTGCAGCAAAATGGACAAGGAACATGGGCTCTGCTGGTTGAAGATGGTGTCCTTGTCTAAAAGGGGTGCTGAGCTGTTGGTCAGTGCTACGGGGCTCCTGTGAGTCCAAGTTTGGCCTGGGTAAAGGGGTTTGCTACATTAGCACATCCCATGCAAAAGCACCACCCCTGAATTAGAAGGCAGTGGCAGGCTCAGCACCTGTGGCTCGAGTGGCTAAGGCACCAGCCACATACACCTGAGCTGGCGGGTTCAAATCCAGCCTGAGCACCAAACAATGACGGCTGCAACCAAAAAATAGCCGGGCATTGTGGCAGGCGCCTGTAGTCCCAGCTACTTGGGGGGCGGAGGCAAGAGAATTGCTGGAGCCCAGGAGTTGGAGGTTGCTGTGAGCTGTGATGCCACAGCAGTCTACCCAGGGCAATAGCTTGAGGCTCTGTATCAAAATAAATAAATAAATAAATAAAAGGCAGTGGCAGTTGTAACTCCGCTGCTAGTTCTAGGTGAGGCCGGGCACCATGGCTCACACCTGTAATCCCAGCACTGAATTTGGAGGACTTGGGTGACAAAGTTCAAGTTCAGCTTAGGTACTATAGTGAGACTCTCTCTCTAAAAAAAAGGCACATGAAAGTTAAGTCATCTCTGGCTTGTCCGGCCTACTACAAAGGTGGCTTCAGACCACACTCTGGTTATCCAATGTTTTCTAAATGTTCACCTCTTTGCATTATAGATTGATCTAAGTTTACCTATTATTTTTAACTGCTACCAAGCACACCCTGTGACAAGTGTGTCAATATTTTTGTTGTTGTTGTTTGAGACAGAGTCTCCTTATGTCGCCCTAGGTAGAGTGCTGTGGCGTCATAGCTCATAGCAACCTCAAACTCCTGGGCTTAAGCAATTCTCTTGCTTCAGCCTCCCAAGTAGCTGGGACTACAAGTGCCCGCTACAATGCCCAGCTATTTTTTTTGTTGTTGCTGTTGTTGTTGTTTAGCAGACCTGGGCTGGATTTGAGTCCACCAGCCCCAGTGCATATGGCTGGCACCCTGTCCACTGAGCTACGGGGCACTGAGCCTGTGTCAAGATTTTTGTGTCCAGAATGGTATCTCTTGGGTATTTACAGCTTATACAAACACCAGGACCCTCCCTATAGAGCGTCCCCATGCCCTGGCCCAATGGTTTAGGGGAGTTGCTGAGGCTGGGCTTTGACCTTACAGCTATCTGCAGGTGCCCTCGGCTGGTGGCAGCCCTTCTCCCTCCCCCTCCCTGGGGTGCTGGGGGCCGTCTCCTCCACTCACTAGGTCAGACCTGGCAGTTTCTCCGCCTGCCCGTGGGGGAAGGTTACCTGACAGGTGTGGGCTCTTTGTGTCTTTGTGGCTGTGTTTACCAGTCTGAATCCTTCAGCCTAGCTCCTGTTAGCCTAGGGTTTTCACCTGAAACGGATCAAACCTCTTTTCAGCTTTCCTGTTAGGGAACCGAAACAGACATCTCTTTGCTTCTCAACAGCTAATTCTCAACAGAGACATTCTGGGTGTTTTTCTTTTCTCCTCCAACTCTCCCATGAAGAACAGTGCTATCCTGTGGTTTCTCCCTAAAAGCCTGGAGTGCCCCACACCCCATACTCCTACCGAGGCTGATGACATCACCCTGCACTCCCAGTTCCCTGACTGTGCCTTTTGGATGCATTGTGAATGACCTGCCTCAAGTCAGTCCCAGGACGCCTGGAGGGGCCACAGCTTCCTGTTCCCCCAGCCCCTGCCTGGGTCTGGCTTTTGTAACCATCTCTTTTTAATGCTGAAAGCAGCAAGTGAGCACGCAGTTGCATCAGTGTCCAGGATAGAGGGCTGTCCTATTCGTACCGCCTGCAGCCACTTCAGGGACTGAAGGACTTCGTTCCGCCTGGACTGGGGTGTGGGAGACTTGGGGCTCTGTCCCTTCTTGGTTCAGTCCTGAATGTCACCAGCCACAGTGTCTGGTCGGAACAAAGAATCCAGTAAGTTAGTGGAGTGTACTGTCAGATGTAAAGAATTAAAGAATTACAAGTTTAAAAGACCCAGGGAGTATTGTAAGCAAATAATGGTTTAAAAGACAAAGGTCATAATGGTTAGTGTCTACTGTGTCACAGCATGCCGGGTACCAAAGCCTGTTCAAAGTACTGGATGTGGGGAATCCTCTTTTATGGACACAGAATCTTATTCTGTCCCCCTGGGTAGAGTGCTTAGTGTCATCACAGCTCACAGCAATCTCAAACTCCTGGGCTCAAGTGATCCTCTTGCCTCAGCCTCTCAAGTAGCTGGGACTACAGGCACCTGCCGTAACACCCAGCTAGTTTTTTTGTTTTTTTTTTTTTCTATTTTTAGTAGAGATGGGATCTTGCTCTTGCTCAGCCTAGTCTTGAGCTCATGAACTCAAGCGATCCACCTGCCTTGGAATCCTAGAGCGCCAGCATTACAGGTGTGAACAACCATTTTCTGGCCAGGATTCCTTTATTTCATCCTCCCTGGCCCAGTGAGGGATCCGCATCAACCCATTTCACCGAGGAGGCAGCTGAGCAGGCTGGGGGCAGTGGCTCACGGGCTACTAACTGACAAAGCTGGGATTTGAACTAGGCCTCTAGATTCCAGGATGACACTTTACGCCATCATACTCTGGACCTAAGGCAGTTTGGTACATTGCGGGGTAATGGTGAATCAGGTCACAGAATCCTAGCCAGAGATCATTAGTGATATACTTACTTACCTGAGAATTCACACTTACAATAGTTAGAAAGGTCATTGGCTGCAAGGAACCGGAAACTCAGTAAATGGCCTCTTGAACACATTGGTTTTTTTCACACTCACACAGTAAGAGGCAGGCAGTGACTTATGGCCCACAGTGGCTCAGCGGTCAGGTCTAGTCATGGTTGGCTGCTGCTGCTATGGCCACAGGATGAAGAGCTGCCCTGCCTGTGTCCGCTCCCTGCTGCCACACCCAACATCTGTGTCCTCTGCGACCTCATTGGCCAGCAGTGAGGCATACTGCCACCACTAGCTGCAAAGGAATGCTAGGAAAGTGAGGAAGAGGGGGAGATGGTGATTGGCTTAATAAGGACGCGGGGCCACCCCAAAGAAAACGGGTGTCCTGTTAGCAAAGAGCCAGGGGGAAATGGGTATCAAAGGAAAGTAACAGCCGCACCTGCACACAGGTCTGCAGATGTGATCGTGTGTTCAGCAAAAAGACGGGAGAAATTGTTAATGGTTCCTCTGGGAAATGGGGTTGGGATGACTTGCTCCATTTTGCCCTTTTTGCTTTTCTTGCTCAAGAGAAATAGCAGATACCACAAAATAGGAGTCATTCTCAGCTAGTGGTGCTGAGGAACTGGGCCTGGTGGAGCCGGCGTCAGTTCTCTCTGTTGGCAGCAGATGCCTGGGCTTCTCAGTTTGGACACTGGCCTCGTGAGGTCCAGTGTTAGAGGCCACCTTATATTCATACTTTACAGCAGGGACCCCTTCTGAGAACAGAGGTTTGGTGGCTGGCCCAAAGGCATGCAGCCAGCGTGCAGCAGCATTCATGCCTCAGGAGCTGGGTTGTGGACAAGACTGGAGAGTAGGTGGGGTAAGGGGCGAGTGTCTTGTGGGTAAAGCCCCACACTGGTTAGGTCTGGGGGGTCCGCTCATATGTGTGTCTTTCTGCCCCAGAGGAGAAATGTCGGAAGGCAGGCCAATCTCCATGAACCACTTAATGGAACCCTTTCCATTTGAGCAGCTCCTGGAGCCTCTGACAATGGAGGTTCTTGGCATAACCGAGCCCAACCCCATGGAGTGCCTGGAAGACAGGTAGGTTCCTGGGCATGCTGTGGGGTGGAAGAGCAGGCCTGTGCGAAGAAGGGAGCCTCTCTGGATGGCCAGCACCTCCCCCATACACACACAGAGCTCAGAAGGAGAAAATTCCCCAGGTGTGGTCATGGAGGCCCATGGCCAGGTGCATGACTGCAGCCCCACCCGACTCTGGGGCTTCTGCCTGCCCTGACATCAACTCACACAGGGACCCCTCAGCACCCAGCATGCTCATAGTCCCAGGATGGGCCCTGGGGACTGGCTGCCACAGTGGCTCAAGCCTTTGGCCTTAGGGAACTAGACACGGGGCTGTCCTGACCTGTAGGCCACATCAAGTTCTCTCTAAGGATGTGGGGTCCCCCTTTATAAGCCAGGAACCTGGGGAGGACCTGAGGAAGCCACACGATTCTGCTGCATCAGATGCAGGGTTCTGGGTGTTTCTTTTAGGATTTTTAGGCATTAAGGTCCTGGATGTAGGGTTTGGGCTAGTCAGGATTTTAGAGCTGAGGGGGCTGAGGACCATCTGGCCCCTCCCTACTCCTCGCTCTGTTAAGTAGACAAGGGCAGGGGCTATTAGGACAGGCCAGTGTTTCCTGAGGTCCCATAGGGATTGGGCTACATCCGTGACCCTGCTTGCCAGTCCGCCCTCCACCATACTTTCTCCCCCCCCCCCCCATCCCCACCACCCCAGAGTAAGGAGCTCAGACCTGGGCGGTGGCAGGGTGCTGGGGGCCCCTCTGCCTGGAAATTCCCAGCTGAGCTGCCCAGTCATCAGAATGGAATGTGGCAAACCCAGAGGGCAGGGCTGAGGCCCAGCAGCTCTGAGCCAGGGAGGGAAGGCGGGAGGGGGATTTTTAAGTCTTTGTGTGTGTGTCCATGTGTAGAGCACCCCAGCCTCTATTCCACTCTGGGATTTGATTTAGGGGTGGGGGACCCAGGCAGGAGCTTCCATTCCCAGAGGCATGATGACAATAGGGTTGGTTTCAGGATTGAGGACCAAAGAGGAGTCAGTTCTTGGCAACCCCCTTGCCCCACCAAGGAGGGGGTAAGCTGAGACTCCTGTGGGAAACCAGCCTTTGTCATCCGGGGGGTGCAGCATCCCTACATCTACCCTACCCACGGTCCAGCATCCCCTCCAAGCCCCACCACATGGGCCTGTCCCAGGTTTCTCTGGGGAAATGAGGGCACTGAGGTTTCTCTGGGCATCTGTTTATCCATGGTGCACAGGTAGGCTGCCCTGGGAGCCTGCCACACTGTTCCCCCAGGCATCCCAAGTACGAGTGTCTACTTCCCTCCTATCCCATAAATCTCAGACATGGGAAGGCTCAGAGGAGGGACATGGGAAGACTCGCTCGTTGCCTGCCCCAAATCAGACACTGCCCCTCACCTCTAGACCACTCCTGGTCCCATCAGAAACTTTATCTAGGTGGGGTTGGGTGCCACTGGCCTCACCACAGCCACACTCTGACTGCCAAGTGTGCTCCCTACAGTGACCTGGTGGCCCTGCGTCTAGCTTGCATTGGGGATGAGATGGACCTGCATCTCAGGAGCCCCCGACTAGCCCAGCTATCCAGGATGACCATGCACAGGTAACCAGGCTGGGACCTTCAGCTCCTGGGGAGGGGCCCTGGGTCGGTGGGTGGGCCTAGAACCCAGTACAGGCCTGGGCCTCAGAAAGCACTGGGAGGAAGTGGCCCTGACCTTCCTAGATAGTTCTGAAGCTCTTAGTTTGTCCCAGCCCTTGCTCCTGGGGCTGATACCTGCCATCACTCTGTTCTGTGCCTGGGCAGTAACACAGCTGAGCCAGGAGCCCTTTTCTTTTCCTCATCAAGTGAAGATTGTACCTTTTCAAGAGGGTCTTTTTCTTTTTTTTTTTTTTGAGACAGTCTCCCTTTATCCCCCTGAGTAGAGTGCCATGGTGTCATAGCTCACAGCACTGTCAAAATCCTGGGCTCAAGCGATCCTCTTGCTTCAGCCTCCCAAGTAGCTGGGTCTACAGAGGCCCACCACAATGCCTGGCTATTTTATTTATTTATTTATTTATTTATTTATTTATTTTTTGAGACAGAGTCTCATTATGTTGCCCTGGGTAGAGTGCTATGGCATCACAGCTCACAGCAACCTCAAACTCTTGGGCTTAAGCGATTCTCCTGCCTCAGCCTCCTAAGTAGCTGGGATTACAGGCGCCTGCCACAACACCTGGCTATTTTTTGGTTGTAGTTATCTGGCAGGCCCGGGCTGGATTTGAACCTGCCAGCTCCAGTGTATGTGGCTGGTGCCCTAGCTGCTGAGCTACAGGTACCAAGCTATTTTTTTTTTTTTTTTTTTTTTTTAAGAGACATGATACCTATTGCTCTTGTTCAGGCTGGTCTTGAACTTGTGAGTTCAAGCAATCCACCTACCTCGGCCTCCCAGGGTGCTAGATGACAGGCATGAGCCACCACGCCCTGCCTTAAAGAGGGTCTTGACATAAAGGGACTCGCTGGATGAGCTAGGATCCTAAGTCAGGAAGGCAGGACCTCTCAGCTGTCTCCTGGGGAGGAATTCATAGGCACAGTGCCCTCCCCAGCATCCTGCAGAGTGGGCTTGGTATTCCACAGGTCCAAGGCCCTGGTGGGCTGGTGGACAGATGGGGAAGAAACAGGAAATCGGAATGAATTTAACCACAAACAGCACATGCAAAGAGGGACCAGGGTGGCAATGGGGTGAGAGGACAGGATCTCTGTCCCCCACATCTGTGACAGTACACTCAAGTGGTGTCTGCCTGCTTCTGTCGTAACAGCTGTGCTCCCTTCTGTGTGTTTTATAGCCTGGGTCTATCCTACAACCAGACCGACGGTCAGGGCGTCCTCGGAAGTGTCATTGGCGGTTTCACCAACCTCAGGGAGAAAATAGCAGGGTTCTGGAGATCGCCGAGCCCTGGGCCCTGGGTAAGAGCCTCGATTCATGACTCTGATGTGCACTGCTGCCAGTGGGGGCTGTCTGGTTGGGACATCCTCTGCTTTGCCACAGTTCTCACCACTCCCTATCACCACCTGTTTGTGCATCTGCCTGGTCCCACTGGCTTTCTGGGTTGAGACTGCAGGTCTCATGCATGAGGTGACCCCATAAACCAGAGGCTATGTGAAGGCCTGGTTTTCCCTCTGCCAGGAACGACTTCATCTGGCAGACAGACCCTCTCCTGGCCAGGACAGGTGTCTCCTCTCCTGAGCAGCTTTCCTGGCCAGCCTTTCTCATGCCTCCTCAAGCCACTGCTGTCCACCAGGGCAGTGGGTGCCCCTCACCCTTGTTTGCACAGTGTCTTCATCTGTGGTGCAAAGAATTGGCTGCCCGGTCCAGGCTGGGCTGCCCTTTCTTCTCAGGGCCACATCTCTCCTCTTCTCCCTCCATCTCCTGAACTCAGTTATTTCTCTGGTCTCAGCTTGTCCTGGCTCCCTCCAGTGCTAAGGAGGCACTCCTTCCTGCTCCCCCACCTCCCCAGGCTTACCCTTGCCACCCGCTATCACCCTGTCTAGGCTCTCACCCTGTCTGTCTGGCTCAGGCCTCACTGCTGCCTTGCTTTCAGGTGTGTCCCGCCCCGGCGTGGGAGCAGGTGCTGCTGCTGCTGCTGCTGCTGCTGCTCCTGGTGCTGCTGCTGGGGGGGGGCCTGCACCTGCTGCTCAAGTGAGGCCCCGGCAGCCTGGGGTGGGGCTGGACCCCCCCCACCTTCCCCTACCGACCACTGCCCTGGAGGTGGCGGCTGCTGTGGTTTCTTTGTCTTTTTAACTACAGTTTTCTGATCCCTTTTTATATTTAAACTCAGAGTGCTGGGACACTGCTGAAGTTTTGTACTCAGTTTTTGTTTTTTTTTCCAGATTTTGTTTTTTGTAAGACAAATGAATTTGTTATACCTCTGGGCTTATGAGGCAGCTCTGCTGGGCCTGCTCTCCTGACCTTGGCCTGGCCCAGGAGGCATCCTGTCCCCAAGAGGAGGCCCTCCTGTGCTGCTGATTGGTCATGTAGCAGGCAGCGGGGGGAGTGCTGGTCACACCCCCGTGTCTGTGATACCCCCACCGGAGAATCTACTGGAATGGGTTTCTGTGAGAGCTCAATAAACTGTTGGTTTGCAGCCGTCTCTGGTCCTCTCTGGGGGTCTGCAGCTCCAGGGCAACCTCTGTCACCCCTGGGAGGGTAGAGGTAGGTCAGGCTCCTAATCTCCTCCCTGCGCCTGAGGACCACAAAAGCCATCTTGGGATTTGCAAAGATGTATGGTATCCTTGCCATGCTCTTGTGCCTAAAATCCACTGTTAGGGATTATTTCCTTCCGGCTTTCAGTGCCTCTTAAAATGAGAGTCCCCTTCCCTGCACACACCTACATGGCTCTGCTCACAGAGGAGGGGCATGGTGTGGGGTGGGTGCCTGCCCCAGGCCTTGGCCCAGGGGCATTTCTAGACCCTACCAGGATCCCCCTCCACCTCAAATGGTGCACCTGGGCTGGGCCGGGCCGGGCCGGGCCACAGCCTTCCAAGGGCCCTGTAACCCTGTACCTTTGGCAGTCTGGTCACCTCCCCAGCCAGGCCCTTTCTGTACCCTGGCTCTAGGCTGATCAGCAGATGGAGCTGCACCAGTAGCCAGGCTGGGCAGGCCCTGCTTCCTGCTCACACCCATCTGCACCCAGCCCTCAAAAGTAAAGGGCCCCCGTAGCCCCTTAGATGCTTCAGCTCCCCAAGGTCTGGCTCTTTTCCAGGCTTTATTGCCCAGGCCAGTCTCAGATCCTGGTCTCCTAGCTGGGACTGCAGGTGTGAGTCACCATTGGCCCTCTGCAGCTTTGAGACCTTGGCTTCACCCCCTTTATCTGTTAATTTTTTTTTTTTTTTTTGCGGTTTTTGGCCGGGGCTGGTTTGAATGCACCACCTCCAGCATATGGGCCAGCGCCCTACTCCTTTGAGCCACAGGCGCCGCCCTATCTGTTAACTTTTATTTGGAACCACACAGTTCCCAGGAAAGGGAGGACTTCCCACCTCAGACAGAGGCTTGGAAGTGGTCCCAGAGTTGGCCTGGTGTGTTGACACCCAAGCCCTTGGGGACCCACTACAGAATCACCATGACTAGGATGACACAGGTCACCTTTTCCAGGAAGCCCTCCCTGACCACCCAGCCCCCAGCTCGCTTCCTCCTACACTCAGAATAAGCTGTCCCAGGTCCCAGGCATGTGCCCACTTGTACCCACCATGTGCTCGGGCCTGGTGCCTGTGGATCTTAAGGAGCCCAGGGCTCTTCAGGAAGAGGAACAGAAACCACCCCCCCCCAATGCAGTGCTGAGCCAAGTCTCTCATTCTAGCAGTCTCTATGGTAGGAATAGGGGATACCCCATGGTCATCCTGCCCTGGGGTTTGCAAAACCCTTTCCACCCCTGGATCTCAGGTGACCCCTGCTGTGCTGGGGTTTGTCACCAGTCATAGGAGTGTGGGGGTGTTAGAGACACAGTCCCTGCCTAGGATTTTGTATTCTTGTTTAGCTGAGTGCAGGCACTGAGGGCCGAATTCTAGAGAAAACAAAGGGCTGAGGAAGTGGCTGCAGGGAGATGGGGCAGTGAAGGAGGAGTCTGCTGTGGAGAAGGTGCTGGAGCAAAGAGCCCTGAGTCCGAGGCAGGTGGAACGTCCAGCCTTCCTCTCCTGAAAGGCCTCTATTTCTCCCTTTGGCCTTCTCTCTGGGAGGGCTGGGGGTATCAGGTCTTGAGAACCAGTGCGAGGAGGGGGAGATAACCTAAGTGGAAATTAGAAAAAAAGGCACGCAAGAGACATAGAACACACAGGAGACAAAGGTAGGACAGGATGGAGAGGACTGAAGACTGCCTGCAGCCAGACGCCCGAACTGTGGAAGCAGCTTTATTTATAAAGTATCTTGAACAAGGTAAATCTTAACACCTGGGGTAAGGATTAGCTTAAGGAGGAAAAGCTGTGTACTTGCTGATACTAAGGAAAGTACACAGGGGCTAATGACTCAGGTGAAAAGAATGTTTTTAAAGGAGAAGTGGTTGGGGGTTGCTCCCTGAGCTTCCCAGGCTGTGGGGGACGCTGCCACCTCACAGCCTGTTCCCCACAATCCGGTGTTAGAAACTGCCCCGAGGGAAGAGGTGCAGGGCAGACAGGAGGTGTTTTCCACCTGCCAAGAAGCAGGTGGCAAGCAGGCTGCCCCGGGTCAGCCTCACCTATGGGGTTTCTGCCCTGTCCACTCAACTCTGTGCCCTTGAGACTTCTGAGGCTATGGCGCCCACATGTGGCAGCACAGTCTCAGCTGCCTCCCGCTGGGGCCATCTGGGTGCATGTCACTCTTCAGCTCCAGGTAGCCCACCACTGGCAGGAAATTGAGGCACGGAGGCCTCAGGGCCTGGGCACACTGGGATCCCCTAAGCAACCCCTGCCCAGCTTCCACTGGGCAGTGTGGACATGAGGCTCACACAGGGGAAGGGGTTAATGGCGTTGGTCCCATTCATAGACAATGGTTCCAGGGTTTGCCCCTCTTGGTGGAAAGAGGTGGGGGGACACAAGCCTGCTTGTGGGGCCTGCTGCTGAGACTGGAGGGCACCTCAATGACACCACATAGCTGGGTACTGGGAGATTCTCAGTAACAAGGTGACGAGGAAGAGGAGTGTCCTCACAACCGGAACTGAACCCAGGTGAGGGGTTAGGGTGAGGTTTCCACCTCAGGCTCCCCACTGGGCTGGGCCCCAGGAGGTGAGATGCAGGTCTGGTTCCTGTGCCCCTCCAGCTAGCAGTACCTGCTGGTCACACAGTCCGGCCGTGCTGTGGGTTCTGGGCCCTGGTCCTCTCTAGGGTTGCACCTGATCAATCCCACTGAGTTGTCAGCCAGGGTCATGACGTGTGGGGTGTTTGGGGTCAAAATGCTGGGAAACACTACTGGCATGCAGTGGCCAGAGTTAGGACATGTGTCCACAGAGTGGGACAGTCTCGTATAAGGAGTAACAGTCCTGCCCAAAGGCCAAGAGGGCCCTGCTGAAAAACAGAATAATGAGAAACCAGGCTGGACATGGTGGCTGACACCTGTAATCCTAGCATTGTGGGAGGCCAAGGCAGGGGGATCATTTGAGTTCCGCAGAAGCAAGACCCTGTTTCTAGGCATGGTGGCACCTGCCTGTAGTCCCAGTTACTTGGAAGGCTGAGACAGAAGATCACTTGCGTCCGAGAGTTGGAGGCTGCAGTGAGCTATGATCAGGCCACTGCACTTCAGCCTGAGCTTTCATGAGAAAAGAGAGGCCCTGGGTGGCGCCTGTGGCTCAGTGAGTAGGGCACCGGCCCCATATACCGAGGGTGGCAGGTTCAAACCCAGCCCGGGCCGAACTGCAACCAAAAAATAGCCGGGCATTGTGGTGGGCACCTGTAGCTGCTCCGGAGGCTGAGGCAGGAGAATTGTGGAAGCCCAAGAGCTGGAGGTTGCTGTGAGTCCTGTGACATTACGGCACTCACCAAGGGTGGTAAAGTGAGACTGTCTCTACAAAAAAAAAAAAAAAAGAAAAGAAAAGACAAGAAAAGCCCTGGGTGGCACCTGTGGCTCAAAGGAATAAGGCGCGGGCCCCATATGCTGGAGGTGGCTGGTTCAACCCAGCCCCAGCCAAAAAAAGAAAAGAGAAGCCCTGTCTAGGATTTGACATGTCTACACAACAGTAACATGCTAAGATAAACTCAAGAGATTTCATTCCCGATGTTTTCCCCCTATTGCCGAATGAAACCACCACCCAAGCAGCTTAGAATTTCTCATATTTAATATTAATTCAAAGAGCTTAAAATTTCCTCAGATACTTCTGTGTCTGGCTCTTGGGGTACAGCAGAGGATGAGCTCTGAGGGCCTCCTCCTGGTCCCACCCAGTGGGTTTCTTGTGGGCCCTTCTCCAGGGCAGAGGCTGCTTGCTCTGGCACCAGCAGGTGCTCACTGTGTATTCCAGGGTGTGTAAAGGAATGTGGGACTCGGCCTTCTGGCTATCAAATGAGGGGGTGAAAAAATGGGCAAAGCGGGAGTAACCCAGTTTCCACTCGGGAGGACAGATGAGGGTCAATCATCCTCTTTGAGCCCCTGGTGGTTATCGGGGAGACTCCTCGGGGTCCAGGTCTGGGTCCTCGGTGGCCTGCAGCACGTCCACGTGACTATACGACTTCCAGGCCTGCAGGTTACAGCTCTTCAGGATGGTTCCCAGCTGCTGCCCTGGGCCTACTTCGAAAGTCTGAGGGAAGGCAGTGCCTTTCTTCCGCTCATATATGGCGTGCATCGTCTGCTCCCACTTTACTGGGGAGACTACCTGCTGGGCCAGCAGCTTCTGGATGTGCTTGGGGTGCATGTATCTATTCCCATTGATGTTTGAGTGGACGGAAATCAGAGGTTCCTTGATGGTGATTGTCTTTAAAACTTGCGCCAGGGGCTCCAAGGCTGGCTCCATGAGGCGGGTGTGGAACCCCCCACTAACGGGCAACATTTTGGTGCGTCTGAAACGAAACTTAGAGGAATTCTTCTGGAGAAACTGCAGAGCCTGGAAAAGAAAGGAGGTTCAAGCTGAGTAAATCTTAGGGCAAAAGTCAGCATCAGCAACCTCACAGTCTTGTGTATATGACTGATTTTTTAGAGACAGGGTCTTGCTACATTGCCCAGCCTGGTCTTGAACTTCTGGTCTCAAGCAATCCTCCTGCTCCAGCCTCCCTAGCAGCTGGCACTGTAAGCTGAGCCACTGTGCCTGGCAGCCACCTGCATACAATATGCTTATCTGCGCATATCTCATCTCATGAACCTTCTGCCATGATCTTAACTCACTTTTTTAGTTCCAGTTAAAATTAACCACACAGCCAGTGTCCCAGAAGTCTTCCTTTAGAGATGTGACCATTCAGATGCCCCAATTAGGAAGGTGACCACAGCATGGCTGAAAGAGACTCAATGCTGTTAAACATGGAAACACTGGTTTGCACCCCCAGCCTGGCACTGTCATTTATTACCTGGCAAACTACTTAACATGTTTGAATCTCTCCTTTTTCATCCTAAAATAAACACAATTCCATCTACTTCACAAGGTTACTGGGAAGAGTAAATCCCATAAGGTGTGTGCCTGATAAAGGAAAAAGCATTGTCTAATTAAGTGTAGTTTTTAATGAGAATTGTTATCTTCTCATAATTTTTTACAAGCCTATTTTCTTCTTCTTCTTCTTCTTCTTCTTTTTTTTTTTTTTTTTGAGACAGAGTCTCAAGCTGTCACCCTGGGTAGAATGCCATGAGGTCAAGTGATCCTCTTGCCTCAGTTTTTCTACTTAGAGACAGAGTCTCACTTTATTGCTCTTGGTAGAGTGCCATGGTGTCACAGCTCACAGCAACCTCCAACTCCTGGGCTTAGGTGATTGATTCTCTTGCCTCAGCCTCCCAAGTAGCTGGGACTATAGGCACCCGCAACAACGCCTGGCTATTTTTTTGTTGCAATTTGGCCGGGGCCGGGTCTAAACCTGCCACCCTCAGTATATGGGCTGGCACCCTACCCACTAAGCCACAGGTGCCGCCTGCCTCAGTTTTTCTATTTTTACTGGGATCTTGCTTTTTTTTGTTCAGGCTGGTCTTGAACTCCTGAGCTCAAGCTATCCACCTGCCTCAGCCTCCCAGAGTGCTAGGATTACAGGCCTGAGCCACCACACCCAACGCCTATTTTCTTGAGTCCATAATCTTCAAGATGAAAATTCAGAAGGAAAATCCAAACCCCATTTCACAACACAGGGTTTGGGATACTCATCTGGGGATTCTTTAGAGAAGAAAAGAGCCCTCTTTCCCTCAAGCCCAAAGCCTCTCCTATAGGGCACCTTAACTCAGAAAGGGTCTCAGGGACCAGCCAACAGGTCTGAACAATTCCAACTACATAGGCTGCAAATCACAAAATTTGCAAAGATCTTTATTTTTTATTTAGTTATTTGTTTTTTGTTTTTGTTTGGAACCTGTAATTTATACATAAATGTGTATAAATATAAAGATAAATATATTTATATAGTTACTATTTTTTTTAATTCAGACAGAGTCTCACTTTGTTGCCCTCAGTAGAGTGCCATGGTGTCATGGCTCACAGCAACCTCAAACTCTTGGGCTTAAGTGATTCTCTTGCCTCAGCCTCCCTAGTAGCTGGGATTACAGGCGCCCACTACAACACCCAGCTATTTTTTTTTTTTTTTGCACTTTTTGGCCAGGGCTAGGTTTGAACCCACCACCTCTGTTATACGGGGCCGGCGCCCTACTCCTTTGAGCCACAGGCACTGCCCCATCGCCTAGCTATTTTTTTTTTTTGTTTAGCAGGTCCAGGTTGGGTTTGAACCTACCAGCCCCTGAGCATGTGGGTGGCACCCTAACCACTGAACTAAGGGCACCCAGCCTGCAAAGATCTTTAAAACGGATTTTTTTTTTTTTTGCACACAAATGCTAATTAAAAACTACATTTTTATCAAGTATTCAAAGAAAGGAAAAAGAATTTTTTTTTTTTTTTTTTTTTGAGACAGAGTCTTATTATGTGGCCCTCGATAGAGGGTAGAGTGCTGTCGCGTCACAGTTCACAGCAACCTCAAACTCTTTGGGCTTAAGTGATTCTTTTGCCTCAGCCTCCCAAATAGCTGGGATCACAGGTGCCTGCCATAACACCTGGCTATTTTTTTGTTGCAGTTGTCATTGATGTTTAGCTAGCCTGGGCCGGTTTCGAACCCACCACCCTTGGTACAAGTGATTGGCACCGTAACCACTGTGCTATGGGTGCTGCCCCTTTTGTTGCTTTTTTAGAGACAGGATCTCACTTTGTCACCCAGGCTGGAGTGCAGCAGCATGATCATAGCTCACTGCTGTGTCCGACTCCTGGAAGTCTGCCTGTGTGTCCTTAAGCTTGTTGTTTTATTTAATTATTATTATTTTTTTTTTGAGACAGTCTCAAGCTGTCCCCCTTGATAGATCGATAGAATGCGATAGCGTCACAGCTCACAGCAACCTCAAACTCCTGGGCTTAAGCGATTCTCTTGCCTCAGCCTCCTGAGTAGCTGGGACTATAGGCACCCGCCACAATGCCTGGCTACTTTTGGTTGTAATTGTCATTGTTTGGCAGGCCCAGGCTGGATTTGAACCTGCCAGCTCTGGTGTATGTGGCTGGCAACATAGCCACTTGAGCTACAGGCGCCACCCATACTTGTTGCTTTAGAGCTGCTTGGTAAATGTCTGGAGAAGCAGCACATGGAAAGGAGAACAGCAGAAAGGAAATTAACGCTGTTGCAAAAGCAGACACCAGAAAAAAATCAAGGCAGGGCACAGCAATCCAACAGAAAGCAGCTCCCCTTTCTCTAAGTAAACTAGATCAGGGGTTCTTTAGAGGCCTAGAATGTGCTATCAGCAGGCCCTTGGAGATACCTGCCCCTTTAAGTTAAACACAGGCTGGGTGATTTGTCTCCCTATTATACCCTGGAGAGCAGGACAGTGTCCCGGGCTCTGCCTCCCTCTGCAGCACTAGGTTTATCACACATTCCCCCACCCCAAATACTTCTAAGACTGCCCCACAGTCAGACCTCACAGGTGCAGGGTATTCCAGCCCTCTGTACTGGACTGGTGTCTGTCAAGGCAGTTCCCATCAACACCAACCTCTAGGTGTCCTGAAATCACTCTGCAATCAGGAAAGAGGTAGTTGGACACTTCACACACTGGGTTCTCTATGCCCAAAGACTTGCAGTGTTCCCGGGCTTCCAGACAGGCAGAGTTGAACTTGGACTGGGACTGGCCAAGGACTGATAACATTCCACTGGGGACAGCTTCTGAAGCTTCCTGCATGGCCTCAGCTCGGATTTTCACTGCATACAGACCTAACCAGAGAGAAGAGCATTTGGCAAAATTAGGATTCAGAAGGAAGGCAGGCAGGCCAGACCTGGGGAAAAAAAAAAAGGACAAGCTCCACTCCGCTACAGACACTGATAGTGGTGTGGGCTACCAGCCCATGGGGCCAGTGTTTGGGCTCTATCACAGACCTGTTACTGCCATTACCAAAAAGCAAGGAATTTTCTGCCTTAAAGCTGGTTAGGTGTAGGACAGTGGCTCTCAACTGGGGCTGATTCTGCCCTAGAGCAGTGCCTGGAGAAATTTTCTGGTTGTCACAGCTAGGGTAGACAAAGAGTGTTACTGACATCTAGTGAGTAAGGCTTAACATTTCTGCAATGCACAGGACTGTGACCCCAAACAGAATAGTCTGGTCCAAAACGTTAGTAGTGCCACTGTGGAGAAACCCTGGTGAAGGGTAAGGTGGAAGAGACTTGGAGGTTCACACCTTGGGCAAGTCACAACCTCCTTCTGGTTCAAATTTTTAGTTAGTAAAATAAGGATAACAATACCCAATCTGCTCGGGTTGTTGTGAAAACTAGAAATCATTAAAATGGGCTGCTTTACAAAACTACAGACAAGTACATGAATTTCAGTAACACACAATTATCACAAATTAAGTATTGCACTTCTGTCTCTGCTTAGAGCTGGAGAACCTGACGCAGCCAAGGCTGATGAGCTGATAAGTGCAGCTCCGGTTCAGCAGGGCTCAAGTGCATGGTGAGGACCGGGTCATGCCCAGGCAGGCAGGTCCAGAGACTACGACATTAAGAGAGGGCTGTAATGTCCTGGTCTGGGCCCACTCCTTGGACAGAGAGGGGAGATGACTAGACCAAGGAGATTAAGGGACTCACTCAGGGTTTGAAGGACAACAGAAGGGGGTCTGAAGAGTAAATCTTGCACCCTTTCTCATTAAGACATTTTCTTTCTTTTTTTTTGAGACAGAGTCTCAAGCTGTCGCCCTGGGTAGAGTGCTGTGCATCACAGCTCACAGCAACTTCCAACTCTTGGGCTTAAGCGATTCTCTTGCCTCAGCCTCCCAAGTAGCTGAGATTACAGGCTATTTTTTTTTTTTTTTTTTTTTTTTTTGGTTGTAGGGGCTGGCACCCTAGCCACACAAGCTACAGGCGCCCAGCCTTATTAAGACATTTTCATTCACTCAGCACTTATATGTATTTACTGAACTTTTAGTCCCCTTACTAAGGAGTGTGGAACACATACAGTAAGCACCTGTGACAGGAAGTAGGAGAAAACACGAGGGAAGTGGAGAGAGCATGTGGAAGTCCTCCATGCATGCACCAAAGCAGTAACTATGCAGAATGTCAAGTGACAAGCTGAACACCAAATTGTAAATATGCTGTCATTCTTCAAGTACAGGTAAATGATAAAATGACACATAATACGGTAGTGTCATTAGGATGTGGAATTACGCAACTTTTCCCTTAAGTCATTGGTGCTACAAATAAAACTGAAGTGACACATTGTACCCCTTGATTGCACTATTGTACACAGCTATGATTTAACAAAACAAAACAAAACAAAACCAAAAAAACCCCCACTGAAGTGAAATTCACATATAACCCAACCATTGCAAAGTGTGTAATTCAGTGGTATTTGCTCCAGTTCTAAATTCTTTTTTTCATTGAGACAGTCTCACTTTGTTGCCCTCTGTAGAGTCCTGTAGCATCACAGCTCACAGCAACCCCAAACTCTTGGGCTCAAGCAATTATCTTGTTTCAGCCTCCCTATTAGCTGGGACTGCAGGTGCCCGCCACAATGCCTGGCTATTTATTTTTGTTTAGTAGGCCTAGGCCAGGTTCGAACATATCAGCCCCAGTGCATGTGGCCAGCGCCTGAACCACTGAGCTACAGGTGCCTCTAGCTCTCTCTGGTTTCAAAACCTTTTCATCTCCCCATAAAAACACCAAGTAATCACTGCCCATTTTCTTCCTCCTCCCACCCCTAGTGACCTCTAATCTAATCAAGGCTCAGCCGTGTTCATACATGATAGCATGTATCAGTATTTTATTCCTTTTTACGATTTGAAACATATTCCACTGTATGGATGTTCCACACTTTGTTGGTCCACTTATCAGATGATGAACATTTGGGATGTTTCTACCTTCTGGCTATTGTTAAAGCTGACATATAAAGTACAAGTTTTTCTGGGTGGACATGCTTTTTTATTTTTATTTTTTTTTTGAGATAGAGTCTCACTTTGTTGCCCTCAGTAGTGATGTGGCGTCACAGCTCACAGCAACCTCCAGCTCTTGGTCTTAGGCAATTCTCTTGCCTCAGCCTCCCGAGTAGCTGGGACCACAGGTGCCTGCTACAATACATGGCTATTTTTTTGTTGCACTTTGGCCAGGGGCCGGTTTTGAACCCACCACCCTCAGTATATGGGGCCGGTACCCTACTCACTGAGTCACAGGCACTGCCCTGGGTGGAAATGTTTTAATTTCCTAGGTACCGTACATACTCGAGTAGAAGCCGACCCGAGTATAAGCCAACCCCCTTAATTTTACCCTAAAAACTGGGAATACTTAGTGACTCGAGTATAAGCTGAGGTGGAAAATGCAGCAGCCACTGGTAAATTTCAAAAATAAAAACACATACCCCAAACAATTACAATAATTGAGGAATCAGTAGGTTAAATGCTGATACCCTCACATCAGATATAGCTGAAGCTCTGTTTGGACATACAGATGATGATGAGGAATCCAGTTTTGAAGGATTTTAACCTTTGTGATTTAGCTTGATTACCTGTTAAGCTAAGCGCACCAAATCAAATAACCTGTATGACCCGAGTACAAGCCGAGTTTGGGTCTTTCGGCACAAAAACTTGGCTTATACTCGAGTATACAGGGTATATACCTATGAGTAGAATTGTTGGGTCACGGTGGTTGTGAGGAAATGGCCAAACTGTTTTCCATAGAGACTCTACTGTTTTGCAATCCCAGCAGCAATGTATGAGGATTTCTATTTTTCCATATACTCATCGGTACTTTTTTTTTTTTTTTGAGGCAGATTCTCACTTTGTCACTCTTGGTAGAGTGCTGTGGTATCACAGCTCACAGCAACCTCAAACTCTTGGGCTCAAGTGATCTTCTTGTCTCAGCCTCCCAAGTAGCTGGGACTACAGGTGCCCACAACACCCGTTTAGTTTTATTTTTTGTAGAGATGGGGTCTCGCTCATGCTCAGGCTGGTCTTGAACTCCTGAGCTCAGGTAATCTACCCACCTTGGCCTCCCAGAATTCTAGGATTATAGTTATGAGCCTCTGTGCCCAGTCATTTTCTTTTTTTTTTTTTTTTAAATAAAAGCCATCCTAGTGGGTATGAAGTGCTACTTCATGGTGGTGTTGATTTGCCCCTCCCTGATTATTGTGATGATGACCATCTTGTCATGTGCATACTGTGTTATCTTCTTTGAAGAAGTATCTATTCAACTCCCTTGCCTGTATTTTAAGTACAAGCAAAAGTTGAACTGTTTTAACTATAAGCAAAAATCTCAAGTAAAAGTGATACATCTCAAGTTCAAATATTAATTTACCCTTTTTCATTCAGTAAGTATCTATTGAGCATTCTCCTTGTATGGCGGCACTGGGGGGTGACAGCACAGGCAGTGAGAAAGACAGTTAGGCAAGCAGTTTATGACATTATAAAGAGAAGGATGCCGTGGCTCATGCCTATAATCCCAGCACTTTAAGAGGGCAAGGTGGGAGGATCTCTGAGCCCAGGAGTCTGAGACTAGCATGGGCAACACAGCAAGACCCTGTCTCTCCAAAAAATGTAGAAGTTAGGTGGGCATGGCGGTACGTGCCTTTAGTCCCTCCCAACAACTCGGTAAGTTGAGGCAGGAGGATTTCTTGAGCCCTGAAGTTTGAGATTGCAATGAGCTATGATGACAGCACTGTATTCCAGCCTAGGACACAGCATGAGACCCTCTTGAGAGAAAAAGAGATAGAGATAGATAGATAGATATGGGACACCCCAAACGGATCTTTAGACTTATAAAGAAATCATGGTAAAGTACGGTCCTCAAGATCCAATGCCAGCCCTGTCCACTATCATTTAAAAAACTTTTTTTAAGAGAAACATAACGGTCTTACTCTGTGGCCTAGATTGGAGTAGAGTGGCATGATTATACCTTACTACCACCTTGAACTCCTGGACTCAGACTTTCTTAGTCTCCCCTTAGCTGCGACTGTAGGTGTGCACCACTGTGTCTGGTTATTTTAGAGATAGGGTCTTGCCATGTTGCCTAGGCTGGTCTCAAGCAATCTTCCTGCCTTAGCCTTCCCACGTGCTGCAACTGCAGGTGTGAGCCAACACTCCTAGTCTCCAGTATCATTTTTGGCAGTGTCCTTTACCCCTGAATGAGCCCGGTGAGAACACACCCTACATAAAACCAAACTCCTTCCTGTGTACCTTCAGAAAAGTCCATGGCTCCCGCAAAAACTAGGGCTGCAAACTCTCCCACACTGAATCCAGCAGCAGCAACACAGTTCTCAACAACCTGCGGTAACAGATGCAGAACATGAGGCCAAATTCTCTGGAGGAGGTCAGTTCTGAAGCACTTGCAGTGAGAGATGGCAGGGAGTTGAGCTCTTCAGTGAGCCAGGTCCCATGATGTGTCCTTGACAGTCACTGAGTACAGCCCTTTTATTGAGGAGGAACTTCTCTGGTGAGTTAAAGCCCAGGCAACGCCATGGTCATGCTGACTCCAACTCAGGGCTCTACCTTCTCTTGCCTTGGCCCTGCAGTGATATCTCAGTCCATATGGTGTGTAGAAGATAAGTGCAGAAGGGCGTGAATTTTGGGGTCACAAAGACTAGATTTCTTAGCAGAGTTCCCTATTCCCTCTCAGCTTGTTATTACCTCATGTGTGAAAGGAGAGAGGAGCAGGGCCTATCTCAAAGGGTTGCTGAATTACATGAAGATAACATCTATAAAGTGCTTAGAGCAGACATGGCCCAGGGTTATTATCATGACTCAGTAGAACCACTTAACTAATTCTTTTAATATCTCCAATTCTCCTTTCCTCTTCCATAAAATAACTTCACAGATAGATGGCTATGGAGGTGAAATGGGGTAAAGGATCTCAAGTGTTAGCTTAATGTTTACAGTCTTCATTTTTTTTTTTTTTTTGAGGCAGAGCCTCAAGCTGTCGCCCTGGGTAGAGTGCCATGGCATCACAGCTCACAGCAACCTCCAACTCCTGGGCTCAAGCGATTCTCCTGCCTCCACCTCCCAAGTAGCTGGGACTACAGGCGCCTGCCACAATGCCCAGCTATTTTTTGGTTGTAGTTGTCATTGTTGTTTGGCAGGCCCGGGCTGGATTTGAACCCACCAGTATGTAGCTGGTTCCTTAGCCGCTTGAGCTACAGGCACTGAGCCACTGTCTTGATATTTTATTATTATTATTATTTGAGACAGGGCCTCAAGCTGTCACCCTGAGTAGAGTGCCGTGGTGTCACAGCTCACAGCAACTTCCAACTCCTAGGCTCAAGCAATTCTCCTGCCTCTGCCTCTCAAGTAGCTGCGATTACAGGTGCCTGCCACAATGCCTGGCTATTTTTTGATTGCAGCCATCATTGTTTGGTGGGCCCGGGCTGGATTTGAACTGGCCAGCTCAGGTGTACAAGGCTGGTGCCTGAGCCACTTGAGCCCTAGGTGCCGAGCCTGTCTTGATATTATGAAATAAATAAATAATTTTTTTTTCAGAGACAGAGTCTCACTTTGTCATCCTCGGTAGAGTGCTATAACGTCATAGCTCACAGCAACCTCCAGCTCTTGGGTTTAGGCGATTCTCTTGCCTCAGCCTCCCGAGTAGCTGGGACTACAGGCGCCCACCACAACGCCCGGCTATTTTTTGTTGCTGTTTGGCCAGGGCTGGGTTCAAACCCGCCACCCTCGGTATATGGGGTCGGAGTCCTACTCACTGAGCCACAGGCACTGCCCAATGTTATTAAATATTAATATCAATTCACCACCTTCAAGTGAAGGGACATTTTCAAATATCATCTTCTCAATGATCTTTCATTTAAGGATGAAGTTTAATCCTTTTTAAATCATCTAAAATAATAGTTGGGAGGAGCCTGTGGCTCAAAGGAGTAGGGCTCTGGCCCTATATGCCAGAGGTGACGGGTTCAAACCCAGCCTTGGCCAAAAACCGAAAAAAAAAAAAAAAAAAAAAAAAAAATCATCTAATAGTTAAACAAATGATGGTGGATCACTTAAAATAGCAACCCAGCCCTCCACTCCCCATCTCCTTAACTTGTCCTAGATTTCTTTATGCAACCGCTTATCTTCATTAACACGCTATGTAATTTACATAATTAGTAAAGTTACTGTTTATTAACTGTCTCCTCTAAGATGCAAGCTCTCCGAGAGCAGGGGTCCATGTCTTATAACAGGGCGCCTAGAACAGTGCCTGGCATATTATAGGATCTCAATAAGAATCTGTTGAATAAGTCAGACATGGGAGCCCACTGGCCTGGCAGGCGACAGCCTCAGGGCAGGCCTCGGCCTGGTCGCTAAAGCTTGGGCAGAGCCCACCTAACCCGACCTGCTATGGGGCTCTGGGCCTCACCGCTGGCTGCAGGTGATGGAGTTTCTCGACCGCGGCCAGCGACGCCACGAAGACAGCGGGCTGGCAGTACTCGGTGCGGTCCAGGGCCTCCTGCGGCCCATGCAGGCTCAGCTCCAGCAGGTCGTAGCCCAGCACGCGGTGGGCGGCGGCGTAGAGCTCTCGGACGCGCGGGTAGGCGAGCAGACCGCGACCCATGCCCACCACTTGGCTGCCCTGGCCCGGGAAGAGCAGCACCGAACACTGGCCCGGCATTCGCCGCGTTGTCGCCGGCACAGGCTCCTCCTCCGCCACTGTAGCTCCTCGCAGCAGCTCTGCCACCCTCTCGGCGCCCGGCGGGAACACCGGAAAGCTTGAGGCGCCGCGGCGGCAGCCGGAATACCAACTCCAGGCCCACGCGGCCCTGGCAGTCCGCGCGCTCATGGTGCTACACCAGCGCCGCGCGCGTTACTGCGGCGACCGAGGCCCGACTGCGGCGGCGCTGCGCTGCGTGGTCCCTGGCGCATTTCCTGTGGGGCCGCCCGGGGCACCCGGGAACAGAAAGAAAGGTTCCGTAGTTGCTGGTTCGCCTGGCTTCCAGACGCTTCGTGGCTGTGTGATGGGGGCCTAGAGGGAACCAAGCGCTTACTTAAACCTCCACGGCCAAGAGTGGACCTCAACACCCCTGCACAGCGAGCCCTCGACAGATACTTACGTAATAACGCAACGCAATGTAATATTTACTCGTTCTACCTAGCACATGAAGAGTACTTGAGATTTCCAAATTCTCCTTCATATATGATTTTCCCAGCATGAAGCAAGATAACAGCTGTGTTTTATAATGTTTCCTACAAAT
Organism: Loris lydekkerianus; assembly: GCA_963574355.1. NCBI lineage: Eukaryota > Metazoa > Chordata > Mammalia > Primates > Lorisidae > Loris > Loris lydekkerianus. Next base: position 65,661 of record CAUYPK010009842.1, read on the forward strand.
CAGGCACGGTGTCTGTTACAACAGGCATTCAACAAATCTTTATGGCATTGAACAAAACCCTGGATATCAAAAAACAAACAAACCCTGGATATCTTTCAGATATTAGCTTAAGTAATTCCTCATGTAAGGCTGTGATGGGTAGGTGATATCCTCAACTTAAAGTGAGTAGATGGAGGTCACAGATTGGGTGACAGGTGGTTAGGAACAGAACAGGAATTGGAAATTGGGGTTATCTAGTATCAACCTAAAAGAAACTCAGAGAGACAGGCTATTCAGTAAAAAATGACTTCATTTGGGAATAGCAGAAGGATAGCAATCTGAAATGCAAGTGGGGCAGGCAGGGGTAGCTAAGTGGGTGGGGGGGTGGGATAGGGAAGGGCAATCTTTTTTTTTTTTTTTTTTCAATTGTTGGGGATTCATTGAGGGTAAAAGAAACCAGGTTACACTGATTGCATTTGTTAGGTAAAGTCCCTCTTACAATCGTGTCTTGCTCCCAAAAGGTGTGGTACACACCAAGACCCTACCCCCTCCCTCCTTCCCTCTCTCTGCTCTTTCTTTCCCCCACTCTCCTCCCTCCTTCTTTCTCTCCGGAAGGAGAATCTTTTAATGATAAAGAGAAGTCCACTGAAGTTGTTTTGAAACTGAAGGTTACAAAGATTAAACTTTACAGGGGTTTGTTGAAGGAGCTGGTGTGAGCTTATCAGCCATTGCTAGGCAAGTGTTGTGCAGGTTATCTTTTCTGTGGCTCAAAGGGGTAGGGTGCCGGCTCCATATGCCAGAGGTGGTGGGTTCAAACCCAGCCCCGGCCAAAAACTGCAAAAAACCAAACAAACAAAAAAAAACCCCAGGTATCTTTTCTGAATAGCTGGGACTATAGGGGCCTACCACAAGCTCTAGGTAACTTTTCTATTTTCACTAGAGATAGTTCTCACTCTAGCTCAGGCTGGTCTGGAACTCCTGAGCTCAAGCAATCTACTTGCCTTGGACCTCCCACAGTGCTAGGATTACAGTCCTAGACCACCTTGCAGGCCTTATTTATTTATTTATTTTTTTGAAACGAGAGTCTCTTCCTCTGTTCCCCCAGGTTAGAGTGCTGTGGAGTCAGCCTTCGTAACAGCAACCTCAAACTCCTGGGTTCATATGACCCTCCTGTTTTAGCCTCACAAGTAGCTGGGACTACAGGCACCAGCAGTGCAGTCCAGGGCCTCTTGTGGCCTCCACAACACCCAGCTAGTTTTTTCTATTTTTAGTAGAGCCAGCGTCTTGTTCTTGCTCAGGCTGGTCTAGAACTCCTGAGCTTAAGGTATCCTCCCACCTTAGACTCCAGAGAGCTAGGATTACAGGTATGAGCCACCATACCCAGGCTTTTTCTCATTTCTTTCCAGCCACATCTAAGGAGCCAGGACACACACACACATACCCCACACATCATACTGAGAAGGTCTAGGTAGTCTTAGTTTGTTTGGGCTGCTATAACAGAATACCATAGACCCAGAAATTTATTTCTCATAGTTTTGAAGGCTGAGAAGTCCAAGTTCGAGGCACCTGCAGATCTAGTGTCTGGTGACAGCCTACTTCCTGGTTTCCAAATGGCTGGCTTCTTGTTGTATCCGCATGTGGTAGAGGGCAAGGAGTGAGAGAGCCCATGTCTCTTCCTTTTTTTTTTTTTTTTAAATAAGGGTATTAATCCTATTCAGGAGGCTTCATGAGATGAAGTGATGATATAATCACCTCCCAAAGGCCCTGCCTCTAAATACCATCGCACTGGGGATTAGGGTTCAGCACATGAACTTTGGAAGGACACAAAATTCAGTCCATAGCAAGCCACATCAGCTAATCTACTTCACTGCTCTACGAAAAAAATCAAATAAAGCCAGGCATAGTGGCTTATAGCTGTAATCCTGGCACTCGGGGAGGCCAAGGCTGGTGTATCACCTAAGCTCAGGAGTTTGAGACCAGCCTGAACAAGGGTGAGACCCTGTTTCTATTAAAAACTGAAAAACTGGCTAGGTGCAGTGGCTCATGCCTATAATCCTAGCACTCCAGGAGGCCAAGGCAGGTGGACTGCTTGAGCTCATGAAGAATCAACTAAGCAAAGACCTAAGTCTCAAGACATCTATGGCAGCCCTGCTTTTGATAAGGAAATAGCAGAGAGAAGCTGTATGTCCAACAAGAGAGGATTAGTTCAACAAAGTATGGCTATTCCATTCAGTGCTATGGTCATAAAAGATAAGGAGGAAATTTTCAGGCTAAGACATGCATAGCGCACACACTGTCTCTGGAAGCCCATAAATCCACAACAAAGGGATATTTTAAAGACACAAATCTGCAAGAACAGGAAGAACAGGAAAGGGGACTGCAGCCCCAGAGCCTGGAATGTGGAAAACAGATAGATTGATGCCCCTTGACTTAGTTGATCTCAGCTGAGTCCCTCCCAGCAGTGGGCAAAGCTGAAAACCAACAACCCTTTACAAAAGGATGTTCAAAGGCTTCAGAATGAGAAAATAACCAGTTATAGGTTCCTTTGTTCCTTCTCCACTCCCACAGCTTCAATTGAGTAGTTTTTAATAAAACTTAAGAGTTGGGCCAGTGGAGCAGTGGCTCATGCCTGTCATCCTAGCACTCTGGGAGGCCGAGGTGGGTGGATTGCCTTGAGCTCACAGGTTCGAGACCTTCTCTCTAAAATTAGCCAGGCGTTGTGGTGGGCGCCTGTAGTCCCAGCTCTTTGGGAGGCTGAGGCGAGAGAATTGCTTGAGCCCAAGAGTTAGAGGTTGCTGGGAGCTGTGATGCCACAGCACTCTACCCAGGGTGACAAAGTGAGACTGTGTTTCAAAAATAAAAAAAACTTAAGAGCTGACAGCAGCACCTGCTTCTAGGACTAACGATGAAAGAAGACTGAAACCAGAGGACTATTTGAAGGTGTCTTTGAGAAGCAGATCTTTAGACCTGCTCCCTGGCCACAGGGCGAGGCCCCTTCCCCACTCTGGCAAATGTCCGGGATTTAGTTCTAGAAAGGGTCCAAGGCTCTCCAGGCTGGAGATGGCAGGGACAGCGGTGAATGTAGGTAATCTGCCCAAACAGGTTGACACCGAATGCTGAATGCAGAGACCTCCTCCAGTGCTGACCCTCAGTGAGCTCCCCCCAAACCTAGAGCCAGACCTTACCCTCCAGGCAATAGACTGCAGGACTTTGAGGAATCTGACTGGCCCAAAAGGAAAATGCTGACAGTATTGACAGTCCAGAAAGTTTCCAGAACTTGTAACATCAAGTTCCCCTTATACTTAAACTAAACCAACAAATATCACCCATGGGCTTACTTTGTTCATTTCTTTAATCCTGAGCATCCTGCCTAAGATTTCCAAGCATTTGAGGGAAGTGGGTAAAGCAGTGAATAGGACTCAGAAAATATAAAGAGAGAGGGAAATACTTGTCACTGATACCTTTAAGAGGTAAGAGAAGACACTGTCTCCACGAAACAGGAACAGGAAATTGCCCATATTCTGAGTAATAGCTCTGGGAAGAGAAGCGAGAAAGTGGAAAGAAGGAAATTAAAGAAATAGTCCAATTTATGAAAAAAAAAAAAAAAAAACTATGAGTTTCCAGATGGAAAGTGTCTCTTGAGTGCTGGCACAATGGTTGAAATCAGACTCACATAGAGGAATATCAGTGTGAAATTTCAGAACTCTGAGCCAAAAATCTTAACAAACTTCCAGGGAGAACAAAGGAGGTTACATTCAAAAGCTCCAGGAACAGGCCAGGCATGGTAGCTCACAACTGTAATCCTAGCACTCTGGGAGGCCAAGGTGGGAGCATTTCTAGAGCTCAGGAGTTTGAGATCAGCCTGAGCGAGAGTGGGACCCCGTCTCTACTAAAACTTGAAAAGCTAGTTAGGTATTGCAGCAGGCGCTGTGGTTTCAGCTACTCAGGAGGCTGAGGGAAGAGGATTGCTCAAGTCCAAGAGTTTGAGGTTGCCACCATGGCACTCTACCCAGGGTGACAGAATGAGACTCTGTCTCAAAAGAAAAACAAAAACAAAAACCCGAAAGCTCCAGAAACAGTGTCTCTAGTCTGCTTGTCCACCATAGGTGGCAGCTTGACGACAGCACATCTTCATGATTCTGATGAACCACAATCTCCAACTTTAAATTCTTATGCAGCCAACCACGAATCAGCCATGAGGTAGACTGCAGGATTTCACAAATGTTACCTTCCTCCAACTCTTTCCTAAGAACTGGATATGCACAACACAAACAAGGGGAGCCAAGAAGGAGGAAGATGAGCAATCCAGGTGATAAGGACCATCCGGGAGAGGGGCAAGGGGTGGGGGTGGAGGAAGTCCCGGGATGATGTGTGTGTCAGGAGTGTGCAGCCAGCGAGCTGGGAGCAGTGTGACTCCAGATGTATTGGGAGCTGTCATCACACAGATGCCTGCTGCTGCTGCCCCTTTATTATAAGAACCGAATGTCTAGTGAGCCTGGCCCAGAGTCTTGTCTGCACTTGGCTGGTCCTAATCACAGGACTAGGTTGCTGAACCCCTCTTCTCCCCACTCTGTGTCTTACTGCCTGGGCCAGCTGAGAACACTTGGTCCCCCTGACAGAAGCATCCAGTTTCACTCCTGAGATCTGAACACAGGGCACAGTGAGCTCAGAAGCAAGAAGACAGAGCAGCCTCTGTCCTTGACTGTTTCTTGCTATGTCTATGCCACTGCCCTGTCAGATGTCCCGATGGGGCAGCCCCACCCACAGCCTTGCCCTTTGACTTCCCCAGAGGGGACTCTTGTCAGTGCTCTTAGAGGCCTAGGACAGCCTGTGCCCCGGAGACTCAGCTGAGTGTTACCTTCCCAGGCATCTTCTTCTGGTCTGGCCATGCTCCCTGTTTGTCCCTAGCCAGGTGTGTGCTGCCTCAGCCGGTCAGAATTCATCAACACAGTGCTCAGGGAAACTGACCCAGTGGGGATTCACAAAGCTCTACAGGACAGTAAGGGGGAGTGCAACCAGAAAATCAAGGTAGAGGTCACCTTTGGGTTGGGGGCAGGAATCACTAGCCAGGGCACTGGGCGGGGGCGGTGTCCTAGCACACTGGCAATGTTCATTAAGCTGGGAGTGGGCACCCTAACATTCTTTTTATTATTTTAAAGTGTACACATATACATTTCTGTTTGGAACATTTCACAGTAAAAAAACATTGTAGACATGTGCGTTATTGTAAAAAGAGGTGTCAGATTTATTGTAAAGGGAAGAAAACAATAAAAGCATTTATATGGCTCGGCGCCAGCCACATACAACAGAGCTGGTGGGTTCAAATCCAGCCCAGGCTGGTCCCGCCAGACAACAATGACAACTATGACCCCAAAATAGCCAGGTGTTGTGGTGGGTGCCTGTAGTCCCAGCTACTTGCGAGGCTGAGGCAAGAGAATCACTTAAGCCCAAGAGTTTGAGGTTGCTGTGAGCTGTGACAGCACAGCACTCTACCCAGGGCCACAGCTTGAGACTCTGTCTCAAAAAAATAAATAGATAAAATAAAAGCATTTATAGCATTAAGGCGTTCTGGCAAAGGAATGTGTACAGCGCCCAGAAGAAGGTGCTGGCAGTGCTTTGTTCTAGAAGATGGGAGAGTGGGTGACTTTATTTTTTTCCTTTTTCTTGTCTTTATTTTCCATTCCTTTACAATAACCATGGATTATTCATGTAATAAAGTAAACACATAACAAATAAGTAATACTGCACTTGAGTCACACTAGGACTGCGGTGTGAACCTGCCTACATCTCTGAGGAGCTGTGTGGCCCTAGGGCTGTCTCCTCACCCTTCTGAGCACAAGTAGGCTCAGTCCTCTGGGGTGTGGGAGGGTCTGCTCCATTTTCTTCCCCTGATGGACTGACGCTGGGGCTGGGAATGATTGTGCTGCATCTTCTTTGAGGTGCCCCTAGGTATGTCTCCAGGTGGCACATGCCACCTGCCCAGGGGCTCCCATGCTTAATGCTGTGGAGATGATACAGAATTGGGGTTCTGGAAGAGCTTCCTGAGGTGATGCTGGAGAAGTGGTTAGACTTAGATGTGTGGAAATGGCTTGGTGGGGCAAAGAGTGCTCTAGACAAGGGGAACAGAGTATGCAAAGGCACAGAGGTGGGAAAAGGTGGGGTAATCAGCTTGACTCCAGCTTGGTAGGGCCTCACGTGCCAGGCTAAAGGACTGGATTCTAAGGCAGTGGGAACTGCAGGGGCCTGAGCAGAGGAGGGGCAAGGTCGCATTCCACGGAACAGCAGGAAGAGACAAGGTGGGAACTTGAGGCCCGCAGGGGAGAGCAAAGGCTGTGCCCAAATTCCTGTGGGGTCTGTGGGAATGGACAGGAAGGAGGCAGAATAGGGAAGCTGCCAGGGCTTCTTCCATCTGCATCCAGACCTGCATTGCGGGTTGCTCTGGCAGCAACCCGTCCCTTTGACCTGCAGTGTTGTCATCCATGAAATGGGTATGAACTTCATGAGGGCAGGCATCCTGTGTGCTTGTCCTCATCCCTCCCTTTGGCCCTGGTATGCTGTAAGTATTTGGGGACAGAAATCCCTGCCTCCCTGAGTGCCCCCATGGGCCTAGAGCCCTGGGGGCAGTAGCAGTAAGGCCAAAGGGAAGCCACACTGCTTTCTGCCCATGTGTCTTCTGGGGGAGGTGAGTTGGCTACTCTGCCAAGCCTCAGGCAGCTCCTTACTGGAAGGCAGTCTGGGCTGGCAGCCCAGGGAGACATGCCCAGCAGGAGCAGCAGGCACACAAAATATTATACTTTCTATTACTATTATTATTATTTGTAGAGACAGAGTCTCACTTTATTGCTTGGTTAGAGTGCCGTGACATCACACAGCTCACAGCAACCTCCAGTTCCTGGGTTTAGGCAATTCTCTTGCCTGAGCCTCCCGAGTAGAGTAGCTGGGACTATAGGCGCCCGCCACGCCCGGCTATTTTTTGTTGCAATTCGCCATGGGGTCGGGTTTGAACCCGCTGCCCTCGGTATATGGGGCCGGTGCCCTACTCACTGAGCCACAGGCGCCACCCTACACTTTCTTTTAAATCAGAAGAAAAAGATGAATAGAATCTAACCTGGTTTATGCTTATCTTTAGACCAACATAGTAAAAAATAGCATGTGTATGTTTGCTTGCTTTTTAATGGAGTAAGGGTCCTACAAAGGCAAAAATGACAGGCCCTAAGAAAAGTCACATGGAGCCCTGCCTGGTCCCCAAAGAGGCCTCGGGCCTGGGAAGAAGCAGCTGCAGTTCTCCCGGGCCGCTGGAGGATCAGTGTGGGTGTATGGCTGAGGGGCACTGCCAGGCTGCGGCAGCTGAGCGGGCTGGGAAGGGTCTGGGTTGCACCTGCGGAGGGGGAGGGAGTCGCTGAAGGCCTGAGCATGGACACACGCCAAAAGAGAAGTGACCCAGGCAAACTGGAGGCCCCCTCTGGGCTGTGACAACAGCAGCCTCCACTTACTGAGCCCTCCATTTACTGAGCGCCAAGCATCTTCGGGCTTGGTTACCACGTGGCATCCTCATTGGCTCGGCCAGATTCTGCATTTTACAAATGCAGAGATGGAGGCTGAGAAAACCAGCCATAAAGTGGCCGAGCCAGCCGTGGGGCAAAAGCTAAAGGAACTGGGGTGCCCCTCCAGAAATGGGCCCAGAGCTACTGTACAGGAGGTTGTTCTAGGCCAAGACGGCCCGTGCTGTTGCCCCACTTTACAGATAGGAAAAGTGAGGCTCCGGAAGAGACGAGCTCTGGCTGTGGATTATCACTCCCTGGGCCTGGCCGGGCAGGAGGCTGTCACCAGTCACTGGAGGGAGGAGTAGCCGAGAGACCTCCTCGCGGTCCCGGGAAGGCAGAAGCGGGCTTCGCTAACTGGGCGGCTCAGAGGAGCGCGCTCCGGGTCCCAGACCCGGATCTCGGTCACCCGCGGCGGGGCGGGACCTGGAGGGCGGGGCCGGATGGGCGGGGGCGGGCCTGGCGGGCGGAGCGGGTCCGGGGAACCTGGCCACCACCTCCCGCTGCTCGCTGTCCTTTCCTGAGCGTGTCCTCACCGCTGGTGAGTGGGGACGGGACGCGGAGGGTGTGAGGGTGGTGGCCCACGTGGATGCGACCTGGACAGCGCCCGCCTGACGGCGCAGGCCACAGGGGAAACCGAGGCGGGAGCCGCGGTCCCGGGACCCTAGTGGGAGGCCGCGGGGCAGCTCTTGGGGCTCGGCCGCCCGGTCAGCGGGCGGAGAGCCGGAGGTGGGCAGCTCAGGCCGAAGCTCCGCAGCTGGGGTTCCTGCGCCAAAAGGATCCGGCTGAAGGTTCGGGCAGGGGAGACCTTGGGCAACCCTACCCCGCCCTCCTGCCCCCCTCCACCCAGCCTCTGGTTCCGCAGGAAGCGCGGCCACGGGGGTTGGGGGGGAACACCCCCATCTCCCGCCCATTCCGCGGATGAGCCACCCTAGGAGGGGCCCCCTTGAGGATCACAAGATGTCTGGGGGACCGTGACACTCCTTTCAGGCGGGAAGCAGACAGGCCAGATGGCGGAAGTTTTTGCCCAAAGCCAGTTAGAAGCCCTGCTGGCCCTTGAACCAGGTCCTTGGATACCTAGCCCTGTGCTCAGGTGCGCTGTGGCCTGGACAGCATTTAATGTCAGCGGAGTCCCCTGGGGTCCGGTCTGAACTGCCCTCCCCCCTATCCCCGCGCCCTCTTGCAATCAAGAATCAGAACCCAGGTGAGAAGGGACGTGGGGCTTCCACTGTGACACACCGCGAGTGCACGGTCATGCTTCGCGATGCCCAGCCCCCACGGCCTGCAGGGTCAGGTGTTAACTGGTATGAGCTCTGCGCCTTGAAGGGACAGCAGGAGGGGCAGGACTTAAGCCTACCCCTGGGGGATAGGGATCCAGGCTGTTCCAAGTTCCTTGAGATAGTCCCGGGCAGGGAGGAGGTGTCAGAGAAAGTTTTGGACAAGAAGTAGCCGCCCAGGGCGCCTAGCACACAGGGGGCCCGCCCCCAAAGGCCTGCTGCTGGGGGTGGGGCAGGGCGGGTGTCTCTGTGGAGTTGCCTCCCCACCCACCGCAGGAGAGAGAGGCAGGTTTCCACTGGCCCTGAAAGGGGAGGCCAGCAAGCTTCTTAGTGGAGAATGTTTGAGTGTCCACATGGCTGCTCCCAGGGAGGATCCAATCCTAGGCCCCTAAGGGAGCACTTGGACTAGCGGGACTGATGCTCACCAGAGGAGCCCTTTGCCCAGAGCTGGGCTATGGTGGAGCCAGAGCTTGAACCTGAACCTTCTGAGCACAAGCCCTGTTTTGCTCCCCTGTGCACCAGCCCCCCCTTCCCCCATGCGGAACATGATATGTACACATTTGTGCCTGGCCATGAGGGTTCAATGTCTGGCTGGATGTACAACGGACTGTTGATAGTGGGTCTCCCAGGACTGGAGTGGGGGCTTGGGCTGATGGGAGGGGAGCTACTTCTATATACACTTTATATGGTGTCTTTATTATTTTATTTTTGAATCTCTTTCATTTGTGTTTTCTTTTGCTTTAAAAACAATATTTTTTTTATTGTGCTGACAGTGCCTAGTTGTGTTCTTTAAAAGAATAGTCTCTCTCCATAAAGCAAATCCCTCCTTAGTGTTGCACCCACACCCCCTGCATACTTCCCTATTACCTGTTGTCTATTACACTGGTTACTTTCATAATGAAAAAGGTTCATGGCTGGGTCTGGTGGGCTCACTGGGCCCTCAGAATCCCAGAACTCTGGAAGGCCAATGTGGGTGGATTACTTGAACTCAGGAGTTTGAGATTAGCCTGACCAAGAGTGAGACTCTGTCTCTACTAAAAATAGAAAATAAAAACTAGCTGGATGTTGTGGATGCCTGTAGTCCCAGCTATTCCAGAGGCTGAGACCCTTAAGAGATTTCTTGAGTTTCAGGTTGAGGTTGCTGTGATCTGTGATGCCACAGCATTCTAGCTTGGGGTGACAGAGGGAGACTGTGTCTCAACAACAAAAAAAGGTTCACAAAGGTTATAATGAGGATGATTAGGTGTAATTTTTATAAGTATGGTGCGCTAACCGATTGCACCACTGGAGCTCCTATGAGTCATTTTTTAAAAAAGCCCTAAAACAAGTCTTTGGGACAGTGACATCTTTGAGAGAGAGACAGGCTAAGTAGAGCCGGTTGCAGGAGGGAGGGTGGGCAGCAGAGGAAGGGCACAATTCTTTGTTTTGTTTTTGGGTCACTTACAGGGAGGTCAGCGAACAGGAAGATACTCCAAGAGCTACTGGCCCAGACCCCTTTCACAGATGGGGCACAGAAGCTGAGGAGATGGGACTTCGGGCAGCGACGGGTGTGGGGTCTCCTGGCCAGGGGCAAGGCCTCAGGAGAACTGGAGATTCTGGGTCCCACCCTCATTTGAGGAGGGTTTAAAAAATCCTCTAACCAGCTGCCTGTGGATTGAGTTGGGCCCGACACTCTTTGGGATGGGTCATTGACACTGCTGGTGGACAGAGTGATGTAGTTGGCCCTAAGAGAACCTCTGGCACTGGGTGGGTGGAGTAGCCTGTGACCCTATTAGGGATGAGGGAAGAGGCTGAGGGGGTGGTGACACAGCCAGCTAGCTGTAAGTGGCCCTGTGCCCTAGAGGTAGGCCAGCAAACTCCCTGCTGTAGGGGAGGACCGGGGTGGGCTTTGGAGTTACAGAGACCTGGAAAGTTGTGTGATTTACCACACCTCAGTTTCCTCATCTGGAAAGTGGGAATGGGAATGAGTCCTCCACAGAGGCTGAGCAGACTCAGGGACAGGCACAGGGAAGAGGAGCAGCGGGTGCCTCCCCTGAGGCAAATGTGGGAGTGACGACCAGCTTTTCTCCATTCCTTTGACCAACCTTTCTCCATTTCTGTCCCAGAGGTTGGCGGCAGCCAGAGCCAGAAAGGCCTGGAACCTCCCTGTCTCCACATCCTGAGCCCTCCACTCTGCCCGCTCCCTGGCCTCTGTCTTGGGGGCTCTCCCCTGTGAGTGGCCCTGTGTGTCATAGGTAGGACTTCTGTATAGGGCATTTTTACCCATTGAGTGTCCAGGGGCTTTGGTGGCTGATGTGGTCCCAGCCTTGGTTGGGTCTGAGACTTGAGGCCACTACTTCCCTGGATGAAGTGGGGTGTGTGGCCCTCACTCATCTGTAGTTTTCCAGGGAAATGCTGCTTTGTTCTTTTCTTTTTTTGGAAATGTTGCTTTCTTGCCCTTCCTCCCTTGAGCCTCCCGGGGCTGCTTGAAGCAGGCAGGGTAGGTGATGCTCCCCTGACATAGGAGGGAGCTAAGGCTCGGAGAAGACCTTGGGCTGAGATCACCTAGCAACTTGGCAGCAGAGCCAAGGCCTAGATTCTTATTCATCTTCTGTTTCTTTTCTTTTCTTTCTTTCTTTTTTTTTTTTTTTTTGCAGTTTTTGGCCAGGGGCTGGGTTTGAACCTGCCACCTCTGGCATATGGGGCCGGCGCCCTACCCCTTTGAGCCACAGGCACCGCCTTTTATTCATCTTCTGAAGGAGATAGAAAGAAGGTGTAGACGGGGGCTTTGTCTTCTGCCTGAGCCCTGAGCCCTGTCCCTGTCATGGTGATCCCTGGGCACCATCCCAAAGCAGCCTGGCCCTGTGTGATTCACCTTGGTGGGCACCCACCCCGCCTGCCTGTGCCCCAGCCAGATGATTCAAGAGTTGGACAGAACCTAAAAGGCCCCAAGAGGCTCCTTGCCAGGCTCTCTCCATGTGAGATGTTTGAGCACACTGTTTTCTGATCCACAGCAGGGTAGACATTCTGATCCCCTTGGCCCAGTGAATCTTAAACACAGCCAGGCCTGAGAAGGGGGCAGCCTGGGGTAGGGGTGGGAGCATGGGACTCAGACCTGGTCTAGACCCTGCTCTTTTGCTGTGGCCTTGGTTTGTTCTGTACGGTAGGGGACCTGGAGGGCGGTCCTTAAGGATCCATCAGTTGGAACACTGGACGAGTCCTATTGGCAGTTTTCCTAGCTACCGAGTGTGTGCCTGGTGCTGGGTGGTGGGCCCTGATGACATGAGCCCTCTGCCCACAGTCCCTTCCTATGAGGTGGGGGCCTCTAACACATGGGGCTCAGTGAAGGAAGGCAGACAAAGGCCACCTGCTGCATGATAGGAAATGTACAAAAGTCTGCAGGACACAAAGCAGATTGTGGAGGGACAGTGGGGGTGACTGCTGATGCATTCCGGGTTTCTTTGGGGATGATGAAAATGTTCTGGAACTTGATACAGATGGTGGTTGCACAGCAGTGGAAATATACTAAATGCTGCTGAATTGTGCAAATTAACATAACGAATGTATTGTGTAAATCCTGCTGTCCAGGGTGCTGTGGGATCGTGAGCCACCTGCTCGCTGAGAGGCCTTGGCAAATCCCTGCGTGGCTCTGCCCTTGGGCCTTTGTTGGCAGATGAGGGTAAAGCAGTACAGCTCCTTTGCAGGGCACGGGTTAAAGGGCATCATTCAGGTTAGAGCTCTGCTTGGCCCGGTTTGCAGGCCCTACGATTATGGCCACTGCCAACATTGTGCACTGGTTACAGTTTTAAAAATGTGTGTTCATGTTATCTATTTTTGCTAAAATTGAGGTCATTCTGAAGTTGATGCTACATTTTGCCTTCTTCACTTAATGTTTTTTTTTTTCAGCGTTCTTTCTGTATCTTCACTTAATGTTATATTGAGAATAATTTTTACATCATTAGAAAATCTTTTAAAAGGGCTGGATGTGGTGGCTTACACCTGTAATCCCAGCACTTGGGAGATTGAGGTGGGTAGATTGCCTGAGCTCACAGGTTCGAGACCAGCCTGTACCAGAGCAAGACCTCATCTTTAAAAAATAGCCAGGCGATGTGGTGGTGCTGTAGTCCCAGCTACTCGGGAGGCTGAGGCAGGAGGATTGTTTAAGCCTAGGAGTTGGAGGTTGCTGTGAGCTGTGATGCCACAGCACTCTACCGAGGGCAACACAGTGAGGCTCTGTCTCCAAAAAAAAAAAAGAGCCTGACTTCACAGGGCTTCAGGATAAACATACTCTAACTCTCAGCCCTGTCTTCTTTCAGAGCTCTCCAGAACAGCAGCAGCAACTATGGCCCCAACCTGGGTGCCCGCTGTGGGCTTCACACTGGCACCCAGCCTGGGCTGCTTCCTGGGCTCCCGTTTTGTCCGTGGCGAGAATCTCCGCTGGTATGCCAGCCTGCAGAAGCCTGCCTGGCACCCGCCCCGCTGGGCACTGGGCCCCATCTGGGGCACGCTCTACTCGGCCATGGGGTAGGTGGGCATGGGTGCTTGCCCCCTACCCAGGGGAGGCCCAGGCATGGGTGGAGGTTCTCCTGGGTGTCAGTGCTCCAGGGGGCCATGGGCAGCGGGCACGTCTCTCTAGCCTATTTTGGGAAGTCAGGGTGGAAAGTGGGGATCTCTTGGTTGCACAACTGAACTCTTCCCTCCTGGGCTTCCCAGGAGGGCAGGCCGGATGCTCAGCCCACACTGGCATCCTGGTGTGTTCCTGCTGTAGGCGGAAGCCGCTCTGTGTGTAGAGGTCAGTGTGGGCAGTGGCCCTGGCCCCTGCCAAGATGGAATATGGGCAACAGTAGCAGCAACAGTGGCTCCTCCTTGCTGAGCCGCTGCTCAGGGCCAAGCTTTATCTCGCGTAATTCTCATAACCCCCATTTGATGCGGGACTTACCAAGGACACAGGGCTAGAAACTTAGGAGCATCTTAGGCCCCATCTCAGCAACAGCTCCCATGACCAGTCCACTCAAGGTTCTCTGCCTCTAGACCCAAGGAATTGCCCCTGGTGGCTATGTTGTCACTCTCCTGCAGTGTTCCCTACATCCTGTTTTTGTGCCAGCCCAGTGTAGGGCAACAGGCACCAGGTGCCCCAGGGAGCAGATAGCAGAGGCTAAGCCACTGCCAGGGGTTCTGATGGGAATACAACCCTGGAACTAGGTGTCACTTGGACACCCCTCCCCCACACTGCTGCCCAGCCAGGGTTCCTGCAGGCCCCTGCTTTCTCCCCTGTCATACCAGCCCTGGAACCACTGTTTCTGCCTTAAGCCAGCTGCAGCCTCCGGGCTGCTCATGCCTTTGGCCTATCTCCACCATCCAGATTTGACAAGCATTAACTTGGCCCCAGCCTCTCTTTTGTGGGACCTTTGGAGGCTCCCTGTGGCCCTGGATGAGGTCAGACCTCTCGGGTGGAGGGTAAGGACCTGGGCTCTGGACCCAGACCACTTGGGTTCACATCCTGACTTTATCTGACGAGTGGCTGCCTGCAGATCTCTGTCACGTCACTGCTCTGTGCCTCAGTTTCCTTACTGTAAAGCAGGGGTGATAACACTGCCCACCTCATAGCACTACCATGAGGATGAAAGGAGGTGAGGAGGTGAAGCTTGGAAGGTGCTAGAACAATGCCATCCTCTGTAAGTGCTGCAGGGTGTCAGCTGTCATTATTGGGGTGTTGTTGCTGCCCTGAGGCGACAGCTCCCATGACCAGTCCACTATCTGTGTCCCCACACTCCCCCCTCAGTGGTCACACAGTCTTATCCCACCTCTAAGCCTTTGCATATCCTGTTCTATCCCCCTGGTAAACTCCTACTCATTCTCTAAGTTACAGCCCAAATGTCCCATTTTCTGTGTGGGGCCCTTGGATGGGTTAAGAGCCTCTGACTCCCTCAGGAGGAGACATAGACAAAAAGAAAAAAAAAAGCCTCCTCCTTATCCACACACCTCATATGCTTCCTACTTCATAGCACCGAGGATAATGGCAAATATTTACTGCGTGCCCCACCTGCTGGGTACTGCCCGAAGTGCTCCAACATGGTGATGCAAATCCCCACAGCAATCCTATGAGAAATGAAGGTCCAGAGAGGTCAAGCAACTTCCCTGAGGTTGCTCAGCAGTTAGTGCCCGAGCTATCTCTGTGTTGTCCAGAGGGGGATGAGGCTCCTGGCTTGTTTCCCAATGGTGTCCTGACCTGCTGCATCTGTCTCAGGTATGGCTCCTACATGGTCTGGAAGGAGCTGGGGGGCTTCTCAGAGGAGGCCGTGGTTCCCCTGGGCCTCTACACTGGCCAGCTGGCCTTGAACTGGGCATGGCCCCCTATCTTCTTTGGCGCCCGGCAGATGAGTTGGGTAAGTGTGTGTTGGCCTGTGTCTCTGGTTCCTGTGACATCATGTCCAAGACTGGGTTAGCATCTAAAGAGGGGGTGTGGGGTGGCTCCCAGTCAGATGCTGCAGCCCTTTAATGCAGTTCCTGTGGGTTGAGAACGGCAGCTCTAAAAGCTCTTAGCTAGTGACATGTGGAGGCAGCATGCTGGACACTGGTCCCTCCACCACTTACATGTCAGCTCCTATTTTAAAAAGAGCCTTGCTGAGTCCTTGGAGTGGAGTCCATACCACAGGGGTGTGGCCCACCTGCTGGCACCTCTGGGGGTAGCACTTGGCGGTTTACAGTGAGGGTCAGTTTGGGTTCAGGGAGAAGGGACTTGTGAGGCCTCCAGGCACCACCTCCCTTCTGGACATGCTGTGTCCACCTCAGGCATGGCATGGTCTAGCAGAAGTGACTATTGCTTTTCTACAGATGAGGATGCTGAGGTGGGGGAGGGGCTCGCTGGGTGCTAAGGGTGGAAAGATGGTTCCATGAGGCTCCTGACTCCGGCATGTGGCTGGCTGGTGGGCTTGGGACACAGAGCCTCAGGCCCTGTGTCCCTCCCCCATGTCTCCGCAGGCCCTGGTGGACCTTCTGCTGACCAGTGGGGCAGCGGCGGCCACCACTGTGGCCTGGTACCAGGTGAGCCCACCAGCTGCCCGCCTGCTCTACCCCTACCTGGCCTGGCTGGCCTTTGCAACCGCGCTCAACTACCGTGTGTGGCGGGACAACCGCAGCTGGCGTGGGGGCCGCCGGGTCCCAGAATGAGTGCCCAGCCTGCTGAAGACTGTGACTGCCATGAGCAGGTGCCATTGGTGGTGGTGGCTGTCATGCTTTTACAGTCACTGGACCTGCTGCTCTGTCTGGGTCTCAGCCCAGGGGTAGCACAGCCTCAGAGATGGTTCAGGCCAACCTCTTCTCCCTGATGGAGAATGGCGTCCTGCACTTTCTGCACTGCTCAGAGCGCTCTAAGAACATGGGATTTTATAAGTCAAATGAAATTTTTAGCCTCTTGTTCAGTGGTCTTGTTACTTGGGCAGGGCCCTGGCTGTGGGAGTGGGAGGGGCTCACGCTCATCCTGCTATTGGGTCATCAGATGAGGCTCAGCCCAGCTAGGGCTTCCCCACACTTTTCTGGGACCCACCTAAGAGCCTGCAAGAGGTGAGGTGGGGTGCCTAGTGGGGAGCAGCAGACTGGCAGAGCAGGAAGCAGCCCAAGTTGGACCTCAGAGCCCAGGCCAACTTGTGCTGCTGGCCAGCTGGCACAGCTAGGGCTTGGGTTTCCACCCAAGGAGGGGGTCCTACTTCCCATGGCTTCCAGGACACTCAGCTAGGCTTTGAGTGGCTGGGCCCACAAACAGAGTCCAGCACCTGGATCTGTCCAGACCCCATGCAGGGTCTTCAATTGGGTTTGCCCAGGACAAAGCTGGGGATGCTGACTGATCCATCTCCTGGGTGCCCAAACTCATGCCGGCTACATTCCACCACAGTGGCCCCACAGTCAGCAGGGGGTAGGTGTTGGAGGTCTGTATCCCAGCAGATGGGGCCTCCTTGCTGGTCTAAACTTGTTCAGGTTTGGAGGTGTCACCCAACCCTGACATCCCTCCATCCTGAATTCAAATTGGATGGGTGACCCATGACCTCTGCAGGCAGCTGTT
This sequence comes from Loris lydekkerianus, assembly GCA_963574355.1. NCBI lineage: Eukaryota > Metazoa > Chordata > Mammalia > Primates > Lorisidae > Loris > Loris lydekkerianus. The sequence goes on from CAUYPK010009842.1 coordinate 82,496, forward strand.
TGGGGTAAATGAGCCGGGGTAAAGAGCTCATGCACAGGCAGGCTACTGCCCGAGCAAGGACACTCCCTATCCTGTTTCTAGTCACCAGTTCCATGCAGCACTTGGCGACCCATCTGGGCAAGCCCCTCCCCCCCCTCTTGGCCAGGCCTGGCTGGGACTTCCGTGTTTTGTTTTTGGTGGTTAATGTGAGTTAAATCTCAGCTGGCAGAATGTCCACAGAGGTCCCTTTATCATGTCTCCACCTGCACCTTCAGAAGTGACTGAATGTCACCAGCAGCTCTGGGAGATGAGGATAGGACCACATAGAGCTGTACCCTGACCCCCAGCCTCCCCTCACTCAGTGGGGGTGGCGTCGGACACCTGACAGATGATGCTCTGTAGGAATCCAGCAGCTTCTCCACCACGACTCAGCTGTACCTCAGCCAGGCTGCCGGGTTTTCCTGATGCTCACAGGTGCAGAGGTGGCAGGTGGGGACTCTGTATTGTTATTTCTGAAGTTCTCCAAGAACTCAAGAGTTTAATCCCTCCAGAGCTTTGTCTGATGGCAGAGGTCTTGCTCCAGCACATCTTATGTGACAGTCCCCACAGAGCGCAGAGGTGCCCCTCAGATGGCCAAGGAACAGTGGATTTGTACCAGACACTTAGGACTTAGGGAAAATGCACCAGACTCTTGGGTCTTTTCAGGAATATTCCAGGTGTTTGCCCATTCCACACACTGGTGGGTTTGTTCCTCTCTAAATATTCCACGCATTCCCCACTGGCCACAAAACATGCACTGCCACAAAAACACTCAGGAAAAGTGGACCAGAGAATGTATTTAGCTGTTTGGTTTGCCAACATTCTATTAAGAGGCTTACGCTGCTTTCTCTGTTCTTAACAGACATTATTCTCTCCTTTTCTAGCGGTCACCACTGAGGGTTCCTTACTGTTTCCATACCCCACAGCCTGGTTAAGTACAAGAGTCTTCAAACTTTTTAAACAGAGGGCCAGTTCATTGTCCCTCAGACTGTTGGAGGGCTAGACTGTATTAAAAAAAAAACAACTATGAACAAATTCCCATGCACACTGCACATATCTTATTTTGAAGTAAAAAAACAAAATGGGAACAAACACAATCACACTGCCTCGTGGCCCGCAGTTTGAGGACCCCTGGGATTTACTGCATGCACTGAGGCCTTGAACCCGTGCACTCATCTTGCTCTCTAGCTGACTGGGTTGCAAAGGGTGCAAGGTCAGGAGAGCTCGACTAGCCGGTGCAACAGTGACTCTTACAGGAGTTTGTCAAACACTTCGGTTTTGTGGTCAGCTGCTGTGGGTGAGGCGCAGAGAAACCCACCACCCATGCACTGAGTTTCCAGCTAGGTAGGTTGCTGCTTCCTGATGGCAGAGCCACCATCAGATGTGTTTGGCATGTGGGTGTGTTTATGTAGCCATAGATGGTTACCAGGACATTTTCTAAGTGCCACTGTCAGTCTCAATCTTTTACTTTTTGATATCTTCCATATGGCTCTGTACATTCACTATTAATACTTGGGACTCTGTTTGGTCAACTCTGAATGTCTCAACACTTACAAATCATACCTTTTTTTTTTTTTTTTTGAGAGTCTCACTCTGTTGCCCGGGCTAGAGTGCTATGGCATCATAGTTCACAGCAACCTCAAACTCCTGGGCTCAAGGCATCCTCCTGGCTCAGCCTTCCAAGTAGCTAGGACCATGGGCACCCACAACCAGCTAATTTTTCTATTTTTGGTAGACAGAGATCTTGGTCTTGAACTCTTAAGCTCAAACGATCCTCTTGCCTTAGCCTCCATGAATGTTAGGATAACAGGAGTGAGCTATCATACTCAGCCCTTTTGATGCATTCTTAGAAAGTGATGAGGGTGTCAGTGAGTTCCAGAGATTAGTATTTAGTAGGATAAGCACCATCTCCATGGTAACCACCTCCGTGTGTGGAGCCTTGGGCTCATGGCCTTTCTTGGGGGTTGTCCCTTTGCACTGGTTGGTCAGAGATGGTAGGACATCTAGGAAGGAAAAGCTAGAACCACATGGTCTCAACTCCAGGGACTGTCTCTGCCCACTTCTGGGCAGCCAGATTTTAAATGCCTGGGGAACAGGCAAGAGCAGCAACCTGGCCAGGCTCTGGGCCATCAGTCTGGTGTTGTCATCCTACTGAGGGGTACAGGAGAGAAGAGTCCAGCCACTCCCCCTTTTGAGTTGCAACTTCTTCGAGGTGGTGCCTCTACTGCCTGCTCACAGACACTTGCCCTGCCCCAGCCTGGGGAACCCAAGATTAGTCTTATCCCTACCTAGCACAAGGTGACAGGTACAGGGAGAACCACCCAACCACATTGCCCAGGGCCAGGAGGGGTGTAGGCTGTCACAAGAACTGAGGCTCCTGGATGGTGGTGGCAGAGCTGGAGGGGCTCAGCCCTCCATCCATTACTTGTTGAGTTTTCCAGCCCTGGGAAACCAAACTTCACAGGTTTTCAGCAATAGCAGGAGAAAAAGCTGTGACCCCCAGGTTAAGCCCATGGCTGCAGTGCCCACAGAGAGGAGGGCAGACCTGAGAGGAGGTGTCTTTTATTGCAGCATAAATCCAGTGAGAAGGGACTGCAGGATAGCAGCCCTCCTGGGGAAACAGAGGCGAGGTACCTGCCCTCTCCGGGCACAACAGACTGGGCCCAGCTGCCACTAGGGAGGGTGAGGCTGTCCTTAACAGAGGGTGGTGGCCACCCAGACACACACTGAGGGAGCAGTCAAAACAACCATGTGCAGTTTTGCTACAAGAAAGATTCACTTTTAGCTTCAAAAAAATGAAACACTATCCCCAGCCCTGCCTTCCTGCAAACCAGAAGGTTCTGGAAGGAGTTTCCACCTGCTTAAGGAGTCAGGCCCACCCCCTGCCCATGAGTGGGGCCCAGGTATGCTGCAGCCACACAAAAACACTGGCGGCTGACTCTAAATTTCAGAAACAAAATTTGCAAAGAACTAGAATTTTACATTTTCCTCCCACAAATTAGACAACACAAAGCCAACAATATGACTGTGGACCCTGGTAGGAGCTAGTGTCTGACTAAGTTCTCTTTGGAATCGTCCTCTGGCCACCCGCACTTGGCCTCGACACCCCCACCCCCAGAGCCTCCCAGCAGAGTGCCTGGTGACGGTTCCAACAGGACAAGAGTGTCCCTATTGGGGTCTGGGACCACTGGGGAACGGAAAGGAAATGCTAACAAATTGTGCTGTCCCTCCTGCCTGGAAATCAGCTGGATGTTGCTGGTGAAGGTTCTGGTCAGCTGGGGAAGGATAATAAGAGCGCTTTGGCTAGTGGTTTCTCCAGGCTGTTCCGGGGCACCTGACACAAAGCCTTGCAGGCAGAGTGAGGCGTTGACACCCAAAGACTCTGGAATTGAAGCACCCCCTCCCCAGGCCCCAACAGCACAATCCAGCTTGCCTCTCAGAACCCTTCCACAACCCTTTGGAAACATGGCAGCCCAGACACACTCTCCTGATGCCAGGAGGAAAGCCCTTGGCAGAGGCACAGATGCAACAGATGGTGGTGATGGGATGTGACTGGGTCAGCACTTGGCCCTGGGGACATCACCACTGTCTGTCCTGCTTGGACCCTCTAGTGCAGTGGTTCTCAACCTTCCTAATGCCATGGCCCTTTAATACAGTTCCTGTGGGTTGCAACCCTTGGGTTGAGAACTGCTGGTCTAGGGGCAGGAGAAGGACCCTGAACTCTCAGAGTGTGAGGCCAGAACCATGACTGAGGACAGAGGGGCAGGGGCAGGGGCAGGGGCTGGGGCTGGCGCTGGCACCAGAGGAAGGAAGAGGGGGAGTGTGGGGCCTTTCAGAAGCAGCTCAGAGAACTGAGATGGGAAGCACCCCTCAAGCACAGGCTGCAAGGACAGCAAATGCCTACATGAGGCAAGTGACATGGCAGTTGCTGGGCTGGTCCAGAAACAGGGTGCTGAAGACATCGTTGAAGAAAGTGGGGTGGTACCGGCAGGCTCGCTCGCAGTCAGGGTTGAAGTTCACCTCTAGGATCTGCGGCTGCATCACTCGCTTTCCTGATGGCACAAAGCACAGCTAGTGTGAGAGCTCTTCCTCACCTTGCTCCTGGGAGGGCAGCGGGGCCCCATGGAGGCTGAGCAGCTGCAGGGCCCAGAACTCCTGCTTTGTGGGGAGGCCTGGCCTGTCACCTGCTCCTCTGGGAGAAGCCAGAGCTGCCTTCAGCCTTAGGGACAAGGGATTGTCACTTTAAGCTTATATGTTCAGTTTGGTCAAAAAGAGATATAGGGCCCAGTGGGAGGCAAGGAGAGAGAGCTTTGACACCAAAGGAGCTTAGCCAAGGCCATGTGGGGACAGGGTGCCTTCCACATGCACTCCTGCCCTCTGAACTCTCACAGCCCCCACCCCTGTGCTCTGTGCTACAGGTGTTCCCATTCCTGGTGGGCTGAGACAGGGCCTCCCCCAGCCTGGACCTCCTGGCCCATTCAGGGTAAAAGACAGTCTGGGGCAGTGCCTCCTACCCCTCTTCTCCTGGGGTGTGGCTGGCTGGGGAGGCCTGGTAGTCTGGACTGGGGGACACAGGAACCCCTCTCACCATCTGGACGAGTGTTCCACTTCAGCATGAGGTCGACGGCATACATGGCCCGGGAGGAGGGGTAATCACACAGGCCCTGGGGTGGTGGCTTGGCACAGGCTACCTGGAACAGCTCTGTGAAGGCCTGGAAGATCTCTGCCTGGGGAACAGGATAGGCTGAGTCACCAGGCCTGCTTGACTCTGATGTTGGGACTGGCCGCCCAGAGCAGCCTCTCAGTAAAGAGTTTGCTGCCCCTGCCTGGATCCTGACCACTCACATGGCCAGAGTCACCCCTTCCTATATCCTCATGTCTCTAGAGCTGGCCATGACCCCCTCATTCTTGGTGTCCATCTTCTGCAAATCTGTCCATGTCTTCAGCCACAGAGATCCTGTGGCTCCCCTGCACCGAGCAGCTCAGCCTACCACCTGAATGCTCACTGTGGGATAGCAGTCCACTCTTCCTCTCCTCGTGGCCTGGATTCAGGAGCACGTGGGAGCCATTTCCCTGTGGCTGCCCTAGGAGTGTCCCAGCTCACCTCCTCCCTCTGAAGAGCCCCCACAAAGGCCCAGAGTGGGAGGGAGTGGAGCTCACATCATCTCTTCCATGGCAAAGGACCATCCAGAAGAGATACAGACTACACCCAGGCCATGAGAGAGGGGCGGCTCCTGCAGGGCCCAGTCTGGCACCTGACCCCCCAATACCTGGTAGCACTCGGGACTCACCTGGACGTCCTTCCAGGGAAATTCTGGATATTGCTTCTCAAATTCTGGGATGAACTCATCATGGTGCACCTGCCATAGACACAGGCCCATCACACCCTGCCAGGGCCTCCTTGGGGCAGGGGGAGGGAAGGCCACTGCCTTGGCCAGCAACCTCTGACACTTTCTGGGGGGTGACAGGAAGTCTACACAGGCAGGAGGATATCTGGTTTCAGCCCTTCAGGGCACAAATGGGAAGCAGGGGACTTGGTTTGAGCTCTGGACCTTACTGTGTGACTCTGGACAAGCGGATTAACTTCTCTGAGCCTCATTTTCTTCTGTGAAATGGGAGCATGCTCCCTGTCCAGCAAGCTGACTTTGCATGGCTGGCCGATGTAGTCTTTCAGCCCTGGGAGGCTCAGGGGTGAATGACCGCAAGGCTGGGCCAGTGCCTGTTCTCATGCCCTGTACTGGCAGTCGAGCTGGGACCCCCATTGGCAGGCCAGGCTGTTTCATGCTTAGCTCTAGCTTAGAAGTATCTGAGGGGCAGCAAGATATTCTTGGGCCCAAGACTTTACCCATAATAAACCTGAGTAAGGTGGCAGTCTGCTCAGGTTTCTCTTGGATAAGCCAGGACAGGTTCCTTACAGAAACCCAACACTCAAGCCCTGCTGGGTACAGTCCCAGGCACTGGGATTAACCCCCAGGGCGACTCATGCACAGTACAGAGGGAGGGTTCCTGGGTGCCCTTAGGGATGACTTCCAACACCTTCTGGGCTCCAATGGGGACTCTGGGTCCTAGAACCTAGCCTTCGATGCAACAGGACTACTGAGCCTGTGCTGGGAGTGTGTCAGCACAGCCAGACTCTGATGGGCCTTTTCTGAAGGGCTCTAGATACTGTCTGGCAAGGCACCCTGGAAGGTGTTCACGGCAAAACAAACAACACAAGAATGCCCTGCAGCTCTATTTAGCAACAAAGACAAATCTAAATACATACTCAGCAAAAAAGCTGCAGAAGAAGTTCACTCATATTTATGCAAACACCTAAAAAGGCAGAACAACAGTGCTGGAAAGAATCAAGGCGTGGATGGAGTGCCAACCATGGGCGGGGGTGGGGGTGGGGAGAAGGTCAGGCACCCGCAAGCCTGGGCCAAGCAGGGTGGGGTTAAGTGGGTGCTCAATGCTTTGTTTGCCAGCAGGTCAGAGGGCTTCTGGGACCTTAGTCAGTGACCTCTCTCTCCCTTTCCTCCTCCCGTGCCCAGAGCTGACATCTCGCTTCTGTGCAGGGGGTGCCTACCTGTCTCAGGTGTTGGGGCAGGTCAGCTCTGGCTTCCCACTCTCACCTTGGAAGGAGCTTTGCCCTGATGCCTGAGTGCCAGGTGGGCTAGGGGAGGGTCAGCTTTCTCTATGTGGGGCCACCTCTGCCTGTCCTGGTGCTCACAGGAGTGAGGGAAGGCAATCCCTTCTTTCCCATTGAGGCAGCTGAGGGAAATCTCTGGCTGAGAACTGATCTGGCCGGCTGCAGACTCCGGGAAGCCTCCCAGTCCCTGTTATCACAGCAGGTGCACTGCCGTGTTGTGGATAACACAGCACAGGTACTCCAGCCTAGAACAGCATGGCTGGCTTTTTTTTGTTTGTTTGTTTGTTTTTTGAGACAGAGTCTCACTTTGTCGCTCTCAGTAGAGGGCCATGGCATCACAGCTGAAAGCAACCTCCAACTCTTGGGCTTAAGTGATTCTTGCCTTAGCCTCCCAAGTAGCTGGGACTATAGGAACCCACCATAACGCCTGGCTATTTTTTAGAGACAAGGTCTCAGTCTTGCTCAGGCTGGCCTTGAACCTGTGAGCTCAGGCAATCCATCTACCTCGGCCTCCCAGAGTGCTGGGATTATAGGCGTGAGCCACAGCCCTTGGCATGGCTGTTTTAAAAACTGCTTCTGTGTCTAGGGAAGGCGGCTCATAACCTATAATCCCAGCACTCTAAGAGGCTGAAGTAAGTGGATCCCTTGAGCTCAGGAGTTTAAGATCAGCCTGAGGTAGAGTGAGACCCCATCCTATTAAAAATAGTAAAACTAGCCTGGCATTGTGGTGGGTGCCTATAGTCCCAACTACTCCTGAGGCAAGAGGATCATTTAAGCCCAAGAGTTTGAGGTTGCTATGAGCTATGCTGTCACGGCACTCCACTGAGGCTAACAAAAGACGACACTATCTAAAAAAAAAAAAAAAAAATTTGCCTTTGAAAGCTAGAACCTAGAAGGCAGCTCTTTGGACTGGCCTGTGTGCCCAGATGGCAAGTGTGACCTCACATACGGTCTATGTCTGCTCTGACCTCCTAGTGAGCCTGCTCCGAGACCCCACCTGCCCTACCTGCTTAAGCACCACATCTGGGTTGTAGTTCATGACTGTGAAATGCTTCTCGTAGTCATCCAGGTCATTGAGTTCGAAGGGCCTAGAGGATAAGGTGATAGAGACATGTGTGGGTTCCACCAGCTGGCCTGGTCCACATGGCAGAGGTGGTCACTGACTGAGCCTTCCTGGCTGGAGGCTCAGGACAGAACCCCCACTTTTCAGGCTGGACACCAGCTCCTTCATCTGGGAGACCCAGAGCCCCACTTAGAACTGGGGTCATTAGAATATTTTATTTAATGACAATAGAAAAAAAATAGAACTGGGGTCAAGGTGAGTGATGTGCTAACTGGGAAAAATCTCCATAGCCCTATAAACCATCCTTATAATTTTCACACACTGTTGCCTGTTCTAGAAAGATCGCTCACGTCCATTACTGTGGCCCACGTTAGAATGCTGGCTGGGTGATGGAGGAGGGGCTCCAACCCAGGGTCACAGCCCAAGTCAAAAGGGCCGGTCACCTGGCCCCTCCCCTCTCTGACCCCACGACACCGCCAGGCCCCCAGTTACCGGTTGGAGAACCGTAGCCAGAACACATCATACACGAACAAGCTCAGGGGCTTCACTGACCGCAGCAGCACGATATAGCGGATGTCGAACTTGACCTTGCCCACGTCCTCTCGAAAGAACAAGACGGGACTTTCAATGTACTTGGACACAACCTGGAGGACAGACAGGCTCTCACCAGTTCTCGCTCCCCAGGTCCAGGTTAGAGAGAGCACCAGGGGGTCCCCAGCCCATCCTGAGCCCCACTCAAGGGCCCCTTCCCCTCCATCCTGGGGGAAACCAATGCCCAGAGCCAACAAGGCAGAACTACGGCTGTGCTTCACTCCTCCTGCTGCACATTCAAACCCTGTTCAGGGTGCAGCAGGTTCTTACATTCACCTCTACTTAAATTAAAAAGAAAAACCAAATCCTGCCAGTTTCCAGGTTTTGATAATGGAACACAAATCCTTGCCCTTAACTCTTGTCCACCTCGTCCCAATGCCTGAAGCCATGACGAAGCCCTTTTGCAATGCATTCCCTTCTAGGCTCTGCTCAAGGACACATGCCACTTCTATAGACACTGCCTGGCTGGATGTCATGTCCTGTATTCCCAGTACTGCCTCTGATGTCCTGTCACTATGGAACCTTTGCCATGGCCCTGAGGGGCTTCCCGTGTACATCTGGCCTCACACCCTTCCTGTCAGGCAGTCATATCCAACGCAGTACATGCTGGGGACTGGGAGGTCAGATACCCCCAAGATGCTTCTAACTGAGGATCTCCTGCACCTGCACTCACCTACTCTGTCACACAGTCCCCTCCTCGATGGCAATAGCCCAGTGGAAGGAGTGAGGGTGGGGACTGCAGCCCCAGGTGGAGTCATTGCTGACCTTCCCTGAGCTACCCCACCACCTGGCCTTATACGCAGAAGTCCCTGACAGTGAGTCCCCTTCTCCCCAGCTGAGTGTGGCCCACCTTGGGGGTGCTCTCTCTGTGCCGGATGATGCTGTGGAGGCTCTTGGTGACATGGGTGTCCAGGCTGCGGGCCAGGTTCCAAGGCTTGCAGATCCAGTGGTTGTCCTCGCCCCTGGGGGAGTGGAGGGGGATGGCTGGGCTGCACCTGAGGCCTGTCCTCCCCAGGACCCCAGCAGCAGAGTTGGGGGTGCTCGGGGAGTGAGGAGGAGTCTGCCAGAGCCAGCCAGAGCCAAGGGAGCTATGTCCCAGCAGAAGCAGGAGCCCCAGCAGAGGCCTGGGGTGAAGCTGGCGGTCTGCGTGGTCCCCATGCCAGTTTGTAGGCTGCACAATGGGGATGGGAACTGCAGGAGCGTGAGGGACTGTCCCCATTGCCCAGCTGTGCTTGGGGCTTACCTCTGCTCCCGCTGCTGGAAGTAGCTGATAAACTGGGGCAGCTCAGTACGCAGATTGAAGGTTCGGGGCAGCCAGTGGGGACCCTCAGGGCCCCCAGCCCTGCGCGAGATGGAAGCCAGGCAGTCCTTCACGGTCAGCAGGCTTTCACAGGGGAACTGGTTCAATAGCACTCCTGGCCTCTCCTGGCTGAGTCTCCTGTGGGCAGAGGCAAGCACAGCTGGTCATAGGGAGGCATGGGTCCTGGACAAGGTGGCAGGGACCAGAGATGCCCTTACCTGTAGTCTCTGAAGTGGGAGAAGCTGAAGAGGATGTCGGCATCTGCCTCACTCTGGGTGAAGGTGAAACGCGGGTGAGTCAGGCCCTTGAGCACCTGCTGCATGTCGGTGTAGACCCTGTGGGGAGGTGCAGAGCTGAGTGGGGCAGCCCACACTCCCACATGGAGCCCCAGCTTGGCTGCTGCTCAGGCTGTTCTGAAATTAATCAGGCCACGGTGAGTCTGGAGCATGAGTCAGGATGTAAGACAGCCTGAACTCAGGCCTCACTTCTGCTGACCTGCCAAGGGCTGAGGCAACTCACCCCCTGCATCCCTAGGCTCCCCACCTGTAGGACAGGACCATGAGGTCTCTCATTTGGGGTGAACAGATCATTTGGGCATTTAATAAATGCTAGTTCTTTCCTCCCACACAGAAAAAAAGAATGGGGGGACACTACCAATCTCGCATCGACATGCCAAATGGCCCTCATGAGGCCTCTGCCCCAGAGGTGCAGATCGCTGGGCAGGGGTCACAGCCAGACTGCGTCTCAGCAAGAGCCCAGCAGGGGCCAGCGGCAAGGAGACCCCCAGGACCTGGTGGAAGGGGCAGAGGGGAGCATGTTGTCCATTTTTGGACCAGGTCTGGGCAGCCCTGGGTGGTGGTTTAGGGAGTCCCACAAAGGCAGAGGCCAGTCTCTGCTGTGGTTGTGATGGCAACTGCGTGAGCCCTGCTCTGTACCAGATGGGTGAGGCTCTGTACCCCACTTCCTCCCCTGCAGAATGTAGCAACTGCTTTTGCAAGGGGGGGGGTCCAACCTACACCTGTAGACTCTTAGGGAGGGCCCCTTCCAGGGTGCCTTTTCTAGATGCCTGGCAGGTTCACAGCCAGCACAGCCTCTGTCCTCAGGAAAGGCTGGTGTGCTTAGGCCTGGCTGTGTGTATTTCTTGGACCAAATGAGCACAAAGCGTCCAGGTGGGCAGAGCAGCCGTGCATGGCACAGTTGAGGACATGACTCCAGGCTGTGAGGACAGGGACGATGGGGACCTATAGCGGGCCAACCCTTCTGCCCGGAGTGCCTTTTGCCCACTGCCAGCATTCTCATGGCTTATTTCTTTGTAACTTTCAAGGGTGGGTTTAAAATCTGCCTTCTCCAGGAAGCCCTGCTCACCCTCTCACTTTCCACAGCATCCTCTCTGGGACCCTAGGATTGGTACTCCTGGTATTAAGGTCACCACTATGCCCAGACCGCCTGCTGGCAGGATGCAGCTGACTTATAGAGTACTTCTGAGTGCCAGGCATGATTCTAGGGCCATGGGAACATTGGGGAGTGTGGGAGACAGTGGCCAAGGATGAGTTCCAGCAGGAGCAGAGACGGGGCTACGCACCTGAAGACGTGGTCAGAGGGATGTACCACTGGACTGATGCCAAGTGGCAGCTGCTCCTTGTTCTCCTCCAAAATGGCCTAGAAAGAAACACACTGAAATGGAGGGAGCGAATGAACACATTCCTCCCGCCTGGCACGTCAGGCTTCTGTGACTGCGTGGGGCACATGCTGCCCTCAGGCAGAGCCCTCCACTGCTGCCACCAGCTCACAGCATTGACATCTCTTACCAGCCCCCACCCTGGGATCCTGGGGCTCGGATCACAGCCCCAGTTTGGTGTTAAAACAATAAGGTAAACAATATTTTCTTTCTTTCTTTTTTTTTTTTTTTTTGGTAGTTTGTTTTTTTTTTGGCTAGGGCTGGGTTTGAACCTGCTATCTCTGGCATATGGGGCCAGTGCCCTACCCCTTTGAGCCACAGGCGCCGCCCTATTTATTTTTTTTTTGTGAGTCAGAGTCTCACTATGTCATCCTTGGTAAAGTGCCGTGGTGTCACACCTCACAGCAACCTCAAAACCTTGGGCTTAAGTGATTCTCTTGCCCAGCTTCCCAAGGAGCTGGGACTATAGGCACCCGCCACAATGCCTGGCTATTTTATTGTTGTAGTTGTTATTGTTGTTTAGCAGGCTGGGCTGAGTTCAAACCCACCAGCCTCAGCGTATGTGGCTGGCATCCTAACCACTAACCTACAGGTGCCAAGCCTGTAAACAATATTTTAAATCTTCTCAATGCTACCTCCGAATCACAGATGGCCTAGAGGGTGCCCACCCTGTCCTGGGGGGGGGGTGCTTGGTCCTAGAGGAGTCCCAAGGACTGCTCTGAGTTTAGGCAATATTGGTGGCTTAAAATATGTCCATGAACTCTTTGACACTCCCTTCAAAAGGGATGGCTTAACCCACTTCCCCCGTGGACTGGACCTAATGAGTTGTTTCTCATCAAGAGCAACTGAGCATTGCTTCCAAGATTGGTCCTGAAGGGCCCGCAGCCTCTTCCTGGCTTTGTCCCGATGTCAGCCACCATGACCTGAGGAACTTAGGCAGCCCTGTAATAGAGGCCCCCATGGTGAGGCACTGAGTCCTCCTGCCTACTCGCCGGGTATGTGAGTATGTCACCAGGGAGCAGGTCCCCAGCCGTGTCACACCTCAGATCACGCAGCCCTAGGGGCAGCCCGCACACCTCGTGAGACAGAAGCTCCCAGTGGAGCCACTTCTGAGCTCCAGTGCACAGATGCTGTGTGTGATAATGTGTTTGCTGTTTTGCAGTTATCTGTCACCCAGCCAGAGATGGCAGCATTGGCAACCCCCGGCACGAGCCTGATGCTCACTGGGAAAATCTAAGAGGAGGTTTCAGACAAGGCATGTGCGGCCTCGTGTCTCCTTTTCCGGGTCAGTACGAGCTTCCTGAGGAAAAGTACTAACTTTAATTCATGTCCCGTTAACAAATAACCTCAAGGCCAGGAAGTATTTGTCCCTCTGCCATTCACTGGCTTGTTCAGACAACTGTTTACTATGCACCTGCCGGGAGCAGGCACTGGGGGAGGCTCAAACACGGCTCTGACCAAGAAGAGCAATCTAATTAGCTAGAGAGACCTGGTCAGTGGAATCACTGCTGACTTAGAATGAGCTGTGCCATCAGGGCCGCTGCCACAGCAGCCCCCGCCCCCACCACCATGAAAATGCTGAGACCAGTCAGTGCTTCCCGCCCTAGTAAGTTAACTTGTTTAATACTTTCCCCGACCCTCTGAGGCACCAGTGAGCAGCTGATTTGCAAGCGTGGCAATTTCAAACACAGTGGGGCAGATCGGCAGCCTCTGCCCACAGCCATCAGGTCCCCTTAGTTCTGGATTCCAGCTCTCCCACCAGCTGTGTGGCTTTTGGCAAGCTACTTATGTTCTCTGTGCCTCAGTTTCCTCATTCTCAGTAAAATGAAGATAAGATAGAACTGTGAAGTTGTTGTAAGGAACACAGTAGGGCAAGCCCTTGAATTCCAAGTGCAGGACCCAGAGGCAGGGAGTCAAAGGGGTCAGGGTAGGATGCCCCTGCTCCCCTATATGCTCCACATCATCCCTTCCCCGGGGCCTGACTCTGGTTTCCTCACCGCTGCTACCCGTGTCCTGAGCTCTAAAGAAACCCTTAGCACCAGCTGGCACCTTGAGGTGGCAGGCTGAGTCCTGGCAGGCCCTGACCGAGAGGCTGTTTAGATAGGACTAACAGCGACAGAAACAAAGACTGCCTGTGGAGGGCATGCTATGTGCCGGGAAATGTACTCCAGTGTGTGAACAGAGGGTCCTCTCATCCCCCAGTGTGGAGGTGCCAAAAGAGGAAAGGGGACCAGGCAGGGTCATGGCCAAGTCCAGCAGCACAGACCCCAGTGTTCATCCAGAGGAGCTGCACTGACCACCTGCACCCCAGCTCCGCCCAACCCTCTGAGAGTGGACTTCCAGCTCCAGCACCTGGGAACTGGGACCGGTGCCTAAGTTGTGCGGCCAGGGCAGCTCGTGCCTACTGTCAGAGGCCCTTGTCACGCAGACACTGCCAGACTCATCTCCACCTCCCATATGAGGTGCCTGGCACCCAGCATGCAGTGGCATTCAATTACATTTGGTGTCTGGTTGGAGAACATTCCCAAAGCCTCCAAGCAGCAGACCCAGGGACAAAGGCGGAGGCAGAGGGGCAGAGGCGGTCACACCTGGTAGTACTCAGCAGGTGGCTCGGGTGTGGCGGGGCTGAGGTCCTGCAAGTCGGCAGGGGCCCAGGGCAGCAGCAGGCATCTCCGGAGCAGGGGATCTGCCTCTCCGTAGGCAAAGTCCCGGGTCACCTCCTCTGTGCCAAGACACAGTGCCCATCAGAGGGACAGTAGGAAGCCAGGCCTGAGGGCATCCTCCAGGGCAGACGGGTATCAGACTTACCACCCGTGTCCAGGTCCCGGAGAGGCCACAGCAGCGTGTAGGCCATCTGTTGGGGCATGTAGAAGAAGGGTGCAGTGGCGAAGCTGGGCATGTCTGCGTGCTGGATTCTTGAGCCAAATTCGTCCATGATGTACCACACTGGCACTTTCTCCTCGGCGGTCTGCGGGCAGAGCACACGCGGCAACCTTCGTTCATCTGCCCACTCACCTGAACTCCCTTCCACGCACCCAAACACCAGCCACTCATACTCCATGCCCACCTCACCAAGACCGCAGGCTCTCTCACGTGCGCCCCCTTTAGTAAACCCAGGACCTTCCGGCCATTGGTCCTGCCCTCATAGACCAGGACACACACCTGTGCCATGCAGTGGGCCACCCCATGTGGTAATATGGTACTTAAGCATGCAGCCCAGCAGCCATGTGGGTGTGTGTGGGGCAAGGGGAGGAGAGGCTTGAAGTCAGGGAAGGCTCCCTGCAGGAGGTGGCATCTGAGTGAGATTACGAGAAACAAGCATGTGTCTTTCCTCAGCCTAATGGTGGTGAGAGGTGGCGCACACACACGAGTCTGGAGAGGCCAGCAGGGGTGGGTGAGGAAGGCTTGAGGATGTACTGGAGGGACTCAACTTCTCCCAATGGTGAGAAGAACTGTTGAGGGGCTTCAGGGGGTGACAGAATCAGAGGCGCTGGGAAAGAGGCAGCTGAGTCACCTGGGCCCAAGTTCAGGGGTCTGAGAGAGAGTTGTGGCCTGTGAGCTCAAAGGCTGGGCAGGCAGGTAGCTCCTCAGCACCAGGCAGCCCAATGAGTGTCCTGGAGCCACAGGAGAAAATGAACTTGCTCACGCTGCTGGTCCTTGCCTGCCCTCCCTGCTCCAGGGCCTGGCTGACCACTCACCCCCTGGGACAGCTGATAGGTCTGGTTGAACTTCCACATCTCCTCCAGAACCAGGGCCACAGCATCCGCACTTGGTAGCTCTCCGTGGAACTCCACGCCCATCAGGTTGGCCATGCGGTGCAGCAGCCCTGGCACCTGCTGCAGCTGCTGGCGGGCATGCTCCACGCGACACGTCCATGCGTGGTCAATGAGGAAGATGCTGTGGGCACGGGCCACACAAGAGGCTGCTGGGCGGGCAGGGCATGAAGGGAAAGGGGAGACAAGGACCAGGGAGAGGACCTGGGGCTGTGCCCGGGACCTGGCACCCAACCTTCCCGAGACTTGGTCTCCCCAGCACCATGGCCATGCAGCCAGAGTCTAGAGTGCCTGGGTCATGTCCTGGCTCTGCCACTCACTGTGTGGCCCTCACACAGGGCAGCCCAGGTTTCTATTACCACTCACCAGCTTGTCATAAGCATAAGCCCCAAACGAGAACAGACACATGCACGCCAACTGCAATCACTAGTACTGAGTGTCCTCAGCTAGACTCTGAGACACTGGAGGATGGGCCCGTGCTCCCTACGGGGCTGGCACACGGCAGTAACAAAGGCAAGGCAGCGGCAGGTGGCACGCACAGGAACTGCCATACAGAGCTTGTGCACATACACTCCGGGGGGAGGACCATAGCCTTTCTGTAGGACAGGCTTTAAGTCACCACATAGATAGCCCACATGCTGACTTCCCCAGAAGAGCCCAGGTGGACCAGCTACATAGCTCTTGCAAGATAGGATGTGGCTATGGCAGGTCTAAGGCCATGCCCACCCTCCCACCCTGCAGGGCAAGGGGGTGCCCAGCAACTGTCCCAGATCCTTGTAGACCAGCAGGCTCCAGTGACAGGGCCCTGACAAGCAGAGCAGCCCCTTGTTGGCTGCAGGACTCTATTAAGATGAAAGGAACAGCTGAACGTCCCAGTTCTCAGGGGAAGAAGTCCAGTATTTATTTTACTGTGCTTATGTTTGCTGTGCTTGCTGCCAATCCTAAAATAAATGAAGATTTATTCCCGCTCTTATGCTCAGAGCTGGTGACTCCATGACGCAGCATGCAGAGCCAGGACTTCCAAGTCCCACCCTTGGGGGTGACCCCGGGCAATGTGATGCGGGCTAGTGCATACAAGCAGGTGTGGAGAACAGGATGGAGGAACTCCCTGAGGATAGGCAATCAAGGAAGGCTCAGGGGACAAAGGCCTGGGGACAGAAAGGCCCAGGAGCAGGTGGAGCTGAAATTAGCTCCTTCTAACCCTGGCTGGTGGCAGTGTGTATGGTTAGGCCAGAAAGAGACCTTGAGTTTCCAGGATGGCCCTTTCGTGGCACAGGCTGAGAGCAGACCATGTGGGGGTAGGTGCTGGGCTGTCTGTATGACTAGATAGGTATCCGCTGTCACCCACTCATGGGTGGAGCTGCTTTGCAGGAGACCAGACCCTGCCAGAAGAGCTGTGTGTGGACATAGACACCCAGTGACTCTTGGAGACCAGAGGAGTTTTTTTTGTTGTTATTTGTTTTTGAGACAGGGTCTCCCTCTGCCACCCAGGCTAGAGTGCAGTGGCATCACCATAGCTCAATGACACCTCAAACTCCTGGGCTCAAGCAATTCTGCCTCAGCCCCGAGTAGCTGGGAGGTGGAAGTTTCTTCCTCAAGGCTTCACCAATGCCTTCCGGAGGGAGACCTGTAGGCCTGCTCTGCCTGAGGACAGCCCCTTTCAGATGCCTGGACTTTAGCCTCGGCTCTGCTGCTTCCCAGGGCCCACGCTAGAGAATCAGGTCCGCTAGGATCAAGGAAGAACTCAGAGCAAGGCTGATCTGGGTTTAACACCTGCACCCTCCAGCAGCAGGTGACCACGGGGAAGCCCTCCTCTCTGTGTCTCTTTCCTCATTAGCAAACTCAGAACTCCTGACATGCTGTGGCAGGACCACTGCAATACCACAGTCTCCACTTGTGCCCTCAGGATCTAGTCAACCTGGTCACCACAGGATTAAGATCAGTACTAACATGGACACTGCTCCAAGGCCTTGATGGAAACCTAGCTGGCTACATGTGTGCTGCTGGGGGTAAAATCCAGCCAGGTGTCTGGCACGCAGGGAGCACATGAGTATTGACAGCTATCACTTTTTCCCCAATAGTGATGATCTTGGCAAAATCTCTGTAACAGGAAAACAAGCCCTGAGAATACGGAGCAGCCCCGGCCACAGCTCCTACCTGTTGGGGTCGGCTGCTTGGAGCCCGCTCTCCCTGGTCACGATGACCTTGTAGCACAGCTCACCGCCGGGGTTGGGCTGCTTCTTCTGCGCCTCTTGTGCTGCGACCTCCTCCTCCTCCTCGCCCACCTCCTCCACTTGCATTATCCCAAACACTTCCCCAGCATCGAAAACCTGGAGGCCAGAGCACAGTCACCCGTGGTTGTGGGCAGGAGACCCCATTCCAACCCTTAAGGACACTGAGGGGGCCACAGCCAGGCCTCAAGGACAAACCTGACTCCTTCAGAGGACCAGGGCCTATGTACTACAGCTACCCATACCACCTTATAGGTGGGTAAACTGAGGCTGCCAGAGAAATCAGTCACATGGGGACCTGAATTGCACCCAAGGCCCCTCGCCCCACAGGCCACCACACTTGGAGACAGAACTACTCCTGTAGTGCTGTTCCTTCTAGTCCAGCTACTTGCTTCACAGGGAAAAGAGGCCCAGGTGGGAAAAGGGCTCCAATCATAGTGGAAGGCGATGGAAGAGTCAGGATCTTGAGGCCAGAGAGTACACCCCAATTTCCTTCTCACCAGAAAACCCATCCAACACCAGGATAGCGGAGGCAACCCACAGGGAAGCTTTCTCCATCTCCTGCCAGCCCCACCAGCAGCCAGGCTTGCAGTAAGGGCCTTGGTCCTGCAGCTTCCCCAGCAAAGAAGACAGGTTGGCCTCTTCTCACACCATCTGGAGCCAGAGGGGCCATAGGCCCCGCCACTCCTGCAGTGTCCATCACAGGCTGGTGGGCGGGGGGTGGAGGGCTCTGACAGATTCTGGAGCTAGGCGGTGTGGCTCCAACAATTCCTAGATGTGTGTGACCTTGAACAAGTTACTTTACCACCTTGTGCCTGTTTCCTCCTCCTACAATGGGAGTAACAATGTACTCAGAGTGTTACTAGAGGATTAAATGATTAACACATGCTCTGTAAGCACTTGCAGGTCTGATACTCAGTCTCCACTGTGGGAGCATGATGTCCCTGGCACACAGCCAGGATTCAGGAATGGCTAGTCCTCCTGCAAACCTGCTCATCACTCCGAGAATGGCTGCTGGAAAAAGCCAGCTTTCTACTCAGGCACACCCAGCTACTGTGTGCTGGTGTGAGGATGAGTCACTCCTGAGCTTGCCTGGAGCCGGTGGTGGCTGAATGAGGTCCAGGCCATCTGGGTATCAGGTAAACTGCTCTGGGGCCTGGGAAAACTTCATGGGTGAGGAGACAGCATCAGGGGTGAAGCACTTAAGGGGAGATATAAACATGGCTAGGGGTGGAGGAGGAACGCTCAGGAGCCAGGAGGCTGGCACCCACACCCAGAAGAGACCAGGGATCACCTCAAAGAGAGGGGAGCTCAGAAGCTTCCTGGGAGCAGATGGCCTAAACCTCAACTTCTCCTTTACCACTCTCGGTGGCCCTGCTGAGGCCACTGCCTTACTCTCCCCTTTAAAGAGATTAGGAGAGGTTTAGGGGTCTGGAATCCATACCCTGGACTTCACTCTAGCACCCCAAATCCCCAGCTTTCCCCCTAAACCTTACTGAGGACTGTGGGGGCAGTGTAAGGCTAAGGGACAGAGGGCCTGCCTCATGGGCTGGGCTTCTCCCAGCTGTGAAATGGGGATAATTACAACCCGTCCATGGCAGGACTGGAAGAGCCCTAAGGAGACGAGAGGGGAATGGTTTTACAACTGCAAAGTTTGTGCAATAAAGTAGACACTTATTTTTAAAACATCCTTTTGGCTAGGCATGGTGGCTCATGTAATCCCAGCACGTTGGGAGGTTGAGACAGGAGGATTAGCTTGAAGTCAGAATCAAGACCAGACTCAGTAACATAGCAAGACCCCAACTCCAAATTTTTTTAAAACTTGGATGTGGTGGCATGTGCCTGCAGTCCTAGCCACTCAGGAGATTGAGGTAGGAGGACTGCTTCAGCCCACGAATTCTAACATGGGCAACAGAGCTAGATCCTGACTGTTAAACAATAGTTCTGTTTTTAGGGTGCTGAAAAAACCCAACAACCTCCACCCCCCAAACCATCCTTTCACATCTCCCCATCCGTCCTAAGGGAACTACCCTAAGGCATGACCCAGCCAGCGGTGGCAGGTGCCTGTTGTGCAGGTGTGTGCCCTCCCCCACACCTGGGCGGACAGCAGCAGGCACCTTCATGCAGGAATATTGACTGCACGTTTATGCCCGGTGAAGTGGTGACTCAGCTCTGCCTGTAATGGCTTGGCTCAGGAGGGTCACAGAAAAACAATGCTGCCCCTCAGTAGGGCACCAGCAGCCATGGCAGCCTGGGCACAGGGGACACGCCACTGTGGCCACTACCTTCTATGCGCCAGGCACTGGCTGCAGTTTATTTCTCATGCCACCCCCCAACCACTGTGGAAGCCAGATGCTCCAGTCTCACCATCCCCTTTTCACATGGGGACAAGGGCTCAAAAGGGCCAGTGACCTGTGACATGCTAGGTGCAGGGTTACTGCCTGTGGGGACTGGCTGGGCAGAAGTGGGAGCACTCCCACACTATGTCCCTTTCACCCAGTACATAGGGATGCTTTATCTTCTTGATCAAACTGGGGTTTCCTTCTACCCTAGCCCAGGCCTGGGACCAGGGCGAGTCCTCGGGAAATGGTGGCAGAAGTGAGGGCACAAATCTTATGGGCAAAAGAAATACAGTTCCTTTTTAAAAGTATCTCCGTTTTGAGCAGGAAACTTCCTGTCCAACCAGGGATACATAAAGACAGAAAGTGGCTCAGAGAGGGTTGGGCTTGCCCAGCAGCCAGGCTTGGGATTCTGGTTCCCTCCGGGGCACCCTGCTCTTGGCCCTGGGGTTCCACTTCGTCATCTCCGTCAGGGTTTGTCTCAGTCCTCACAAAAAGGGAGAGAACCGAGAAGCCTCAAAGCTCTTTTCATTTCCCTCTGAATTCCTTCTCCACCTTCCACAGCCTGTTTCCTTTCATCTGCAAAAAGATGGGGCCCTGAGGCTTAAGGCAAATAAGGAAACACGGAAGGATTCTAAAAACCAACCAATTAAAGCTACACAAACTCACGAAGCCCCTATTGTCCCCAGGGGAGATGAATCTCACTCTTTACAGGCCTGTCGCGGGGCTGGGGTGTGTGGGCTCAGCTCCGGGGCTGGCACACTCTGGGATCCTAGTTCCCACCGCAGCCCCGGTCTCAGCCCCGGCAGGAGCCTGGCCCCAGATACCACTCTCCTGCGGTCACTCTTCAAACCGCTCCTTTTTTTCTTTTGCCAAGGCTAGCTCCCACCGGCGCCCGCGTCCCCAGCCTCACCTCCCTCAGGGACGCCCGCGCTCCGCCTCCCGGCCCCTCAGTCGCCCTCCTGCCCGCAGCTGCCGCGCCCGTCCCCGCACCTCGTGCTCCAGCTTGTGCAGGAGGCGGCCCCAGTACCGCTCGGGAACCCCCGAGGAGCGCAGCGCGGGGCCGTGCAGCGCCGCGAACTCAGCCAGGGCCCGCGCGCCCTCCTCGGGAGGGTTCTCCGGCCCCAGCTCGGCCTCCATGGCGCCTGCACCCCCGCCACAGCCAGCTCCAGCGCCGCCGCCGCCGCCGCCCGTGGGCCCAGCCCTAACGACTCGGCCCGCTCGCCAGCGCTGCGGGCCCCGCCCTCCTTCTCGAGCTCTCCCCGGGCCCTGCCTCGGCCCGCCCTCCGCCTGTTCGCCACCGATCCCCGGGTCGCCAAGCTAGGGGACCAGAGATGCCGAGTGTATCCGCAGGCTGAGAGCGTGAGCGCAGGGTCCTGTGCACTGGGTCCCCGCGCCTGTGTCAGTGTCTTGAAGTGCCTGCGTGTGCGCACGCGCGCCCGACGGGGGCGGTGTCTTTCACACGCACCCTGAGGCTGTCGCAGGGAATGCCGGGAGGCTGGGCTGCCCGCGTCCCGCGTGGTCAGAACCGGAAGAGAGCAGAGAACGTGCGGCAGCCAGGCCCGAGCACCGCTGCACTAACCACGTTTCGACGCCTTGCCGGCTCTTTCAGTGCGTCGCCAAATTTAGGCGATGCAAAATCGTGGTCTTCTCGATTTCTTTATACAGTATTTGGAGTCAGAATGTAAATGTATCCAATGAAAACCGGATGTCCTATCAAAATAGTTTTTTTTTACCCAAGTCAAGTTACTTCGAAGTGCAGTTGAGCCCGGTGGCGTGCGTGAGTAGTGTCAGCTACTGGTAAAGTGGGACGATCGCTTGAACCCAGGAGTTGGAGACCAGCCTGGACAACAGAGGGAGACCCCCATGTCTAGAAGGAAAAAAATGTGTAGTTACAGAATTGTGAAAGTTCCTTGGACTCTCATTTTTGTTTTTCAGTTCTGTTGGGCCATAGGGGTGCGTTTCAATGTCTTTCTGTTTGAGTTTTTCTAATTATTTGTAATTTGCCGAGAAAGGCTGAACTTTTGGTGCTTCAGTTGCTGTTTTGACTTAACATTTTTAAACTGAATTTGAACAAAAAGCACTAATTTAGAGGACTTGTTCACAGGTTGGCAATGGCTCAAATTTCCAAGCTCCAGTTGGTGAGTGGTGCAGAGAGAAACACGTTACTGTCATATAGAAGTAATTTTTTTGCAAGAAAAGTAATTTGATTATGTGAAGAGTCAAGATTCACCAAGGTGAATGATAGTGTAAACTCATTTCTGCAGCTCTGTGCATTTTGATTTTGGAGGCCATCTACTTACTTTCAAAGTAGATAGGATGCTTCTGAGTTAGAATTATGTCTTCTGGTGTGTGGCATTTCTTTGGCCTCCAAGATGGAAGGTAAAAGTCAACATTTGTGGAAGTTTCACTTTCATAATAGCTTCTGAGAAATGGAAATCCAGAACTTAATTTTTTATTTACAGTGAGGCACAATTTTTATTAATAGAATTTACAAACAGAACTACCAAAACAAAAAAACAAACCCACTCCCCACCCACAGATAGGAAAGTTGACTAAGGAATGAGAACTACTCAGTAGCAGGAATTGATGCTGTTTATCCCCATAAATGGATGAGTTTGGATTTGAGACCGTCGTCTGCCATTTTTCTCTTTGCAGGCAAAGTAATAAAACTTTTTTTTTTTTTTTTAACATCTATCTCTGTTGCTGGAGGAGGTTATAGTTAATTAATTTTCATTGCTGTACTGCAGTATTCTACTGACAGATTTAAGTTATCTTCAGTTTTTTGCCTTTTTTTTTTTTAAAGACAGAGTCTCACTGTTGCCCTGGGTAGAGTGCCTTAGCGTCATCATAGCTCACAGTAACCTCAAAGTCTTGGGCTCCGGCTATCCTCTTGCCTCAGCTTCCCAAGTAGCTGGGACTACAGGTACTAGTCACAAGGCTGGGCTACTTTGTCCCTATTTTTTTAGTAGAGACAGGGTCTCACTATTGGTAGGGCTGGTCTCAACTCCTGAGCTCAAATAGTCCACCCACCTCAGCCTCCCACAGTGCTAGGATTACAGGTGTGAGCTACTGCACCCAGTGGCTTTTTGCTCTTGCAAGCATGATACTATGAATATTCCGGTATGTCTTATGGTAGTTATATACGTACAAAAGAGATCCTCCATTTGTATCTAATATGTTAATCCAAATCTTCTCTGATTCTAATTAGACTAAATTTTTGCCAACCTAGTGCCACCATGCTGTGTTTTTGTTGTCTTAGTTTATATCTCTATTATTATTATTATTTTTTTCTTTTTCCCAAATGGCTGAATTTATTTGATCAATCAATAATGGTCCTGGCAAAAATTTATTAACCAACGCTGAGACATTTGTAATGAAATACTAATTTTAAAAATCCATGACACCTGGATAGAAATTAGAGTTTACACAAACAAAAAAGGAACCTTCAATATTGCCAGCA
>CAUYPK010009846.1:0-18276 GCA_963574355.1 Loris lydekkerianus
GCAGAATGTCTACAAATGTCTACATATAATAACTAAGAAAATGCCATGAAGGCTACATTGAACAGTTTGATGAGAATATTTCAGATTGTATATGAAACCAGCACATTGTACCCCTTGATTGCACAAATGTACACAGCTATGATTTAACAATAAAAAATAAAGTCAATACAAAAAAAAAAATCCCTAAAAAAAATAATAATAATAAATAAATAAATAATTTAAAAAATTAAAAAATGACCCTGGCCTGGAGGCACTACCTGTAATCCCACCCACTTGGGAGGCTGAGGCAGGAGGATCATGTCAGCCCTGGAGTTCGAGGTTAAAGCAACTAATGATGATGTCATAATAAATAAATAGATAAAAATGAAACAATTGGAACAAGTAGGAAAATATTCTTCAAAAAATATATTAAAGTTGTTTATAAATAAAATATTTCTAAAATTGATAGAATGAGAAAAATTAATTGAAAGATTATTGACTAGTGTAGTTATTCAGGACAAGCATATACTTGTATTTTATATCATTCATTCACATATACTATATTTTGTTATGTATAATGTGCACTTTTTTGCCCAAATTTTTAAGGTGAAAATAAGAATGAATATTATACATGGGTAGTATAGCTTGGGAGTAGGGGAACACAGTGGGCCTCCCTTGGCCATCATGCCCTCAAGTATGGCCCATCAGGCACTCAGCATTCCATTCTGGGAGGAGGAGCTGGGATCTAGCAGAGGGAGCCAGTCCACCCAGCACTGAGTATACTATCGGGTGAAAGGGCAGTAGTGGGGCTGGTGAGGTGGGCTGTGGGCAAAGGCTGAGACATAGCCACATAGAGGAGACAGAGAGCCCTAGAGAGGCCCTAGGAACCTACCTCACTGCCCACAGGCCACAGAAGCTCCTGTGGTGCTGACTATTTGCATGGCCATCTTGGCTGCGGGCCCCCAATATAGTGGGGAGGGAAGGGCTCCCAGGAGAGAGGGAAGTGGCAGCCTTCCCAGGACAAGTAGCTGTGGAGGGTGTTATTTGCTAGAGGGGTGTTAGATCTCCCCAATAGTGTCTCTCTCAGCCAATAGCTGGCCATTTTCTCAAGCAGTGTTTTTCCAAAAGTTTTGGGGGAAAATGTGGGTGTGCATTACACATGAGAGCACATTATACATGCCGCAATACAGTAATAAGAATAATCTATTATTTCGTTGCCCATATTCACTAGTCACTGACATAATTTTAATTAATATGTAATTTACAAAGCAATTGGAAATCTTGACACCATTTCTGTTTTTAAATAAGGTAACCAGTCCTAGGAGACATAATTTGCTTCTAAGAGTAAGTAGTAGATCAAGAAGTCTAACAAACTCCAACATACGTGCCTTGTCATGAGTATTTTATCTCTAATAACTATTTCAATGAAGAATTTAAGCATCTTGGATTAGATATTAAGTTAGTTTATAAAGGAAATGATTTTTAAATATTACTTATTTAATAATTTGCTGTTGACTAAAGAGTCAAATTTTATATGTATACAAAGAATAGAAGGCAAAGTTAACCCTAAGGGTGCATTTATTTTTAGATACTTAGTATTGATATTATGATATTTTCAAAATTATAAAATTGTAAAAATTATGCAAAACAAAAAATTTTCACAAATTATTATTTTGAATTATAATTCAGGACAAGTTTTATATCTATTAACAGCTTTATTACTAGACTAAATAGCTAAAGAATCTTTTCACACTAAATGTCAAATTTAACATAAAATATGAAAAAATATATGCAACAATTCAAAAAGGGATTTTAAACATGAAAAGCATTGAAATAAAAAAAATGGTGAATTACAAGTAAAATGGAAGAGATGGAATTTTTATCTACATTAGATAAATAATGATAAAAAATATTAAAGGGTATTTTTCATTATTAATAGAATAAAAGGTTTATTGTGAAGGAAGTTCAACAGTTAAAACATAAAAATGCTAAATTACTATGGTGAAGTTAAAGATGCATGATTCAGGCATACAATAGCTAGCTAGCTAACTGCTTCTTTGGAAAGATAATATTAGGAGTAGCTAATATCTTTAGATAAGTTTCTGATAGGCTGAAAAATTCAGGTTATCAAGTAGTCTACATCTAAATACGCATATAATGGAGAGACAGGATGGAGAGGTAAGGGGGGGACATTCGAGGAGAGAGAAAATGAGAAAAAGAGGAAATAAAACAGGAACAAGGAAAGGGAGACAGAGGCTGGTGGATTTACTGTGATAAAGATTGTACATAATCTCTCGTCCACGTGCAGTGGCTCATGCCTGTAATCCTAGTACTCTGGGAGGCCGAGGTGGGTACCTGCCTCATGGGTTGGAGACCCGCCTGAACAACAGAGAGACTTCATCTTTATAAATAGCCAGGTGTTGTGGTGGGCACCTGTAGTCCCAGCTACTTGGGAGGCTGAGGCAAGAAAATCACTTGAGCCCAAGAGTTGGAAGTTGCTGTGAGCTATAACGCACAGCACTCTACCAAGGGCAACAAAGTGAGACTCTGTCTCAAAAAAAAAAATTACACATTTCTTGTATGTTTTCATAGTTTCAAAATTCCATTCAAAATTTATATACAGCTTCTAGTCAAACATTGCATCTTTAAACTGCTGTCCACTTAAGCAAGGATTTGTTTCCACCTTTGCTGTCTCTGAGATAAGTACTACCCCTCCTCTTCCTCCTCAGCTTACTCAAAGTGCAGATTAAGGCCTTTATGATGACCAAATTTAGCTTTATAAATAATTAACACATTTTCTTTTCCTCATAATTTTCTTAGTAACATTTTTCTTAAGATATAGTACATAAGAATACAGTATGTCATACATATAACATACCAATTACGTGTAAATTGACTGTTTATATTATCAAACAGTAGCCTATTGGTTCAAAAAAGCTATGTAAATTTTCTAAATATTCCTTCTAATTTGAAATTTATCTTTCACTGTCTTATTAAATGGTAGATTTATTAAATATGCAATTATAAGTTTATTTCCTACAATACACTTAAAACATTATTTTGTTTCTGTATTCAACACTGCCCATTATTCTTCATATTTATTCTTTTGTAGATAACAGTGTTCATCTCTCTGGAAACTTAACAATTTGTCTTTGTCATTAATGTCATAGAATTAAGTATAAAGTGTATAGGTTCCTATATAGTTGTGATAATTGACCTTTAAAAACAGTGGGAAGAATATTTGCAGAAATATTAGCAATAATTTCCCAAATTAGACCATGATGTAAGAACTCAGATGGGATGGCCTCACTAAGAGCCTAACCAAATGATTTAGATAAGTAAACACAAATATATTCTGACATACACTTTTAACGACAATTTACACAAAAGTCTATTTTTCATCTTCAAGAATTTCCTCTCCATTAAAAAAGAAAAACTATTTATTAATAATTAATCAAAATCTCTAGTGACGATTTGCAGTGCCACAGGAATATTGGCTTGACATTTTACATATCGTCACATTGCTTTCTCTTTTCATAATGTCTTGGAGCCAAATGGGTCAGGTAGAATTTTTTCTTTTTCTTTCTCAACATTCAATGATACCACATTTATGAAAACATTCAAAAAGGACATTAGATTGATTCATAGCAGAAATTCCCAGGTAGAAGTGAAAAATCTTTTAGACCTTGAGATAATGCCAATTTTAGTCAGTCCCCTAGGTTTAATATTTGACAAACTAAATTTAACAAATCCTTTCCCTTCCCAGTAGTTCCTAAATTTAGAGCTGTATAAATCTTAGGTTTTTTTCTCTTGTCCTGGGGAAATAATTGAGGTAAAGGTCATGTGACTGAACAAGATTTAAACAGAAAAATGAGCACCTATCCGTTTAATAATGGAAGAAGTATTATTCTCACTGTGCTCTTTTCACATCTTCTCTAGGTCCCTGCTCATATTTCTCTAGAATCTAGAAAAAAATCTCACTACTCTATGGGCTCAAGTCCCGGTGTTACATTCACAAACATCTCAGCTATGTACTTTTTTCTTTTTAACCCCACAAACTCTCTGAATCTAAGCTAGGTAGCTTTCCATTCCCATCCTTCCTCCTAGACTTTTATAGTATGGCTAAGTTTGATTCTTAAATTAAACTTAATCTTTAATTTTCAAGATTTTATTTCTCTCTACATATTTTTTTAAGCTTTTAAAGCTGAAGCTTCAAAGATGCTATATGATAAATGGAACATTTCTTAGACAACTCTCATTGGGAAATATGTTTAGAAGGAAACTTGTTGAGAAAGAAAGAGATGTATCTTGTATACCAAAATATGACTTCCAGTATATACATTAAGTAAATACAGAACTGATAAATATATTTACAATGGTATGTAATATTTAACATTTTTCAACTGGTATTATAATCTTCAAAATTGTAACTGGCCAATTCAACATTAAATCTGCAATCTCACTTTATAATATAATGCTACGTTTTACTGAGAAGGCTCTTGTAACAAGAAAATAAAATAGCTAAAATAAACATTGTTCAATTAGGTACAAAAACAAAAGGAAATTGGATTAGATTTTTCAACTGGTTGGTCAGACTTAAACATTTATATATTTGACATGGATATATATGAAGTTATATATTGGAAAATGTGGTATTTTAAAAATAAAGCATTTTGAGATATAAATTCAGGGCACTTAGGTCTTTTGGTATAGTTCAAAGTTATAAGGAGAATATATAGAAAGAAATAACATGTAGAATAAAAATAGTAACAAAAAAGGAGTCTGTAAAGAGTAGAAAAAGTTGATCAGCAATCCCCCCCCCCCCCCACAGAGTCTCACTATGTCACCCCTTGGTAGAGTGCCGTGGAGTCACAGCTTGTAGCAACCTCAAACTCTTGGTCTTAAGCGATTCTCTTGCCTCAGACCCCCAAGTAGTTGGAACTATAGGCACCTGCCACAAAGCCCCGCTATTTTTTTTGTTGCAGTTGCTTAGCTGACTCAGGTTACCAGACCTGGGCCGGGGTTTGAACCCTCGGTGTGTAACCACTGTGCTATGGGTGCCAAGCCTGATCTGCAATTATTAAACAATAATGTTTAGGTAAATAGGTGGAACATTTTAGAACTAGAACAGATTGGCAGTCATATTGATGCTTTTGGAGTCTTTGGTATTGCTACCATGTTATTCCTGACTCAACTTGAGGGCAGGTTCTTTCCTTTAAGACACTTTTTCCTATAGTAAGACCAATTGCAATTTCGAAGCTCTTTGAAAATTTTGCTACAAGAATACCTTACTCAGCGGCGGCACCTGTAGCTCAAAGGAGTAGGGCACTGGCTCCATATACCAGAGGTGGCAGGTTCAAACCCAGCCCAGGCCAAAAAAAAAAAAAAGAAAGAAAAAAAAAGAAAGAAAAAGAATACCTTACTCAGATAAACATTTCAGTCCTAAAAATTCTTTACTGGGAAAAATCACAGTACATGGTGTCTAGACCTACAAATTTTAATATTCACAGAGAAAAACATAAAACATTGTATTAATCAAAAGACAGAAAAGGAGAAACAATTTTCCCTATGCCCTCAATCAGGTGCTTACAGTAACTGGCAGACAAGACTCAGACCTCAGCCAAAGTAAATTTTTCTGCAATGTCAATGTTTTATAAAAATAACTACCAAGATTGTGATTTCACAGTTCCCTGAAATTATTTAAATACATATCAAAGAACAAAGCCTCTTGACATCTTAAAACCAATTCCCTAAACTTTCAGACCTACTCAGAAAAATACAGATTACACAAAATATAAGATTTCATATAAACTCTTCATAAATATACAATATAATACATATTATAGTTTATATGAAATATTATGTATAATATATATTATGTTTTATGTTATATATATATATATATATATAGAGAGAGAGAGAGAGAGGAAGAAAGAATTTCAAATTTATGCAAAGTTAGTAAATTTTGGGGAACAGTGATTTTTGTTATAAAAGTAAAGAATTCTCAACTGCCCATGGAACGTTTCCCAGTGGAGTCACATATTAGATCAAAAAACAAGTTTTAACAAATTGATGAACACTGAAATTTTATCAAATATCTTTTCTGATCACAATGATATAAAACTAGAAATCAGTACCAAGAGGAACTTCAGAAACTTTATAAGTATATGGAAATTAAATGGAATGCTATTGAATAGCCAATAGATCTTTAAGGAATTTCATAGAAAAAAAATTAACAAAATGCTGGAAACAATTGAAAATAGTAACACAACTTACCAAAAGCCCTATAACAGGGCAAAAGTGGTCCTAAGAGAGAAATTTATAGCAATAAATGCCTACATAAAAAATAGATATCTAATTTAAAAAGCTAATGTTATCCCTAAGAAACTATAAACAAGAACAAATCACATTCAAAATTAATAGATCAATGGAAAAATAAAGATTAGAGTAGAAAAAAAAAATAGAAAGCAACACAAAATGTCAATAAAACAAAGAGTATTTCTAAAAGTAAAGCTGACAACACTTTAGCTACACTAGTGAAAAAGAGGAAACCCAAATAAATAAGATCGAGATAAAAAGAAGATATTACATTTGATATACAAAGGATTAAATACAGAAATACAAAGGATTAAAAAAGATACTGATGAACAAATATATCCAGATAAATTGAGTAATCCAGTATACGTGCATAAATTCCTGGACATATGTAACTACCAAGAGTGAACTATGAAGACATAGGAACTCTGAACAGACCAAAAACAAGTAGGGAATTTGAGTCAATAATAAGTCTCCCACCAAAAATGCCCAGTACCTGAGGAGTTCACTGCTGCATTATACCAAACATGTGGAGAACTAATATCACCTCTTAAAGTATTCCAAAAAATTGAAAGGGAAGAAATAATTTCAGATTCATTCTATGAGACTTCAATTACCCTGATACCAAAGCAAAACAAGAATATAATCATAGTAACAATGACAACAAAATTATAGGCGCTGATATTTATGTTGAACATAGATGTAAAAGTCCTCAACAAAATACTAGAAATCCTTCCCTTCCCTTCCCCTCCTTTCCCCTTATTCATCAGGATGGAGGGGAATTCATCCTAGTGAGGTAATAATGGCTTAATATACGTAGATTAAGAACATTTTGTGGAAAAAATTATAGAAACCATAAGATAACTTAAATTTTATTTAGTGACCTGATATATGTAATGTATATATTTTTCCATATTGTGGATTTTCTCTTGATCTTACTTATAATTTTGTCATGAAAATGTTGTATTAATCTAATATACTACTATCTTAGATTAGTCTATTACTACTAGAATTGAATTAATCTAATTTAACTTTTGTGCTAGTTTTTGAGGCATAATACAAGTGTTATTTACACCTAGAGTACGAAGCAATCGACTCATTTTTTAGTACTTTTGTGTTTATGTGGCTGATTTTTTGAAGTTTATTCTTGTTTTGGGTATGTAGTATGAGTATACATTTATCGTACTCCAAATACCTAATCTTTTGTTCCAAGGTCATTTGTTAAAGTAGCAGTTTTTCTTCTTGGATTTGATTTGCTATCTTTTCACACTCCGCATTTTCATACTTGGTAGTGCTTATTTCTAATCTTCCTATTTTATCCCACTAAATCACCTATCAATTTATGTGCCAGGTAACACTTTTTTAAAAATGTGTATAATAGCACCCCTTTCCTCCTTCTCGTTCTTCGTTTTTAGGAGTGGTCTAGCTATTCCTTAATTGCATTATGCCTTAAAGCTTCCTCAATATTAAGTTTTCTGGTTCCAGAAGAAGGAGCTTGACAGTATTTTTATTAGGATCACATTAAATGTATATAAAACCGAGAGAGATCTGACACAATTTTAATGCTTCATTATTTATTATTACTTATCCATTTAATCAAATCTATTCTGACATTTTTCAGAATGTTAAACTTTTCCTGAAATGTAATTTTGCAAATTTCTTTTTCTTTTAAATATAGGTCAAAGTGTTTTATCTTTTTCTATGCTTTCATAATGAGGCTTTCTTTGTTCAATCTAAGTTTTATACAATTAGAAGAGGGAAAACAATTCATTTTCTGTAACACTGCTCTGTGAAGAGGACCGTTCCATTCAGGCTAGCACCGTCTTCATTATTCATTACCGTTTATAGCTTCAGCCACCACATCATTGAAACTACAAGATTTTTTGAATTAGTTAGATTCAAATGCCAGTTAAAAATGCTCCACGTCGCTCTCTCCACTTACAAACTGTTATTGCATCTGTGACCTTTTTTCTTCATTCTTCTGTGATTAGTCTATTTTCTGGTCAAGAGGAATAATAGCAAGCCCTTTAAAAACTTTAAGACATATATTACTTTAAAAATTATAAATGTCCTAAAATCCATGGAACATACTACTCAAGAATATTGTTTTTATTCCCTTTCTATTTTTTTCAAGAAATAAAGTGCTGTTTTTTTTGTTTGTTTGTTTGTTTTTTTAATTATGCAACTACCCTCTTCCTCATGAGACTTCAGCACACCTAAGAACCAAGATCATTAGAAGAGAATGGAAATTTCTCCTTACCAACTCTTCCTCCCATTATGAGAATTCATGGGGGAAGGCCAACATGTTGGATTTTAAAGTTTTAATGAAACTGACTGTAGAGAGTGAATATCATTCTCTGGCAGAGCAGCCTTCATTCCCCACGAGAGAGATGGAGGAACAAAGTTAAACACTGTTGTCTCTACTCTTTAAACTCCGTGCCATCGGGGTAACTCATTCCTTTGATAGGAATCTCAATTTTCCTTGCCTCTTCTGTGAGATATCTTTTTCCTTCCTACCAAGAAAAAAAAGGAGTTATGGGGGAGAGATAAATTGCTCAATTAATTATCAGGCAAATATCTCAGTGAAGAGAGATTTATACTCTGAAATTAATGGAAAATAACGTTAAAAATTGACACACATTTCCAAGTTTTATGATCTTGATCCTAAAGAACAGGAAATATTTAAAAGCTTTGATGATTATATGTAAAGTAGAAGGCACACAAGAACTCTTAATACTTTTTCTCTTCTCTAATTCTATTTCTCGTATGACATGAAATTTCTCATTTCTCATTGGGGGATCTCTTTCATCTGGCAGGGGATAGCTATGTACAAATTTTCCATTTCCCTCACAGTCTTAAGCAAACAAGGAAATAGGATTATATCAAAATTCATTTTTTGCTTCACTTATTTTCCCCACACCCCTGAAGGATTAAATAATCCATTATCTACCATGTTCCTGCCACTCGTTCAGGATGGAAATACATGAGCAAAATCAAATACTAACAGAGGACCCTACAACTGCCAATTCTTCAGGCTTTCTTACTTCCCTTATTAATAAAATGTAGACAATGAATCAAAGCTCTATGCTATGCCCTTCATCACATTATGAGTACGTTTTCAAACAAGAACACATATGACCTAGCTCCTACTGTTTTTTTTACATATTCATCAAAGATAGTTCTAGTAAAAATCTGAAAGTTTATGATTATCATTTTACTCCTCATCATCTATCTTTGGATTATATAATTTAGTTTGAAAAGGTTAATTGGCTATGAATCATCCATGATTTTTACAAAGTGAATAATTTCAATCAACTGACTTTACCGCTATATTTAGTTTTCTGAAATACATCACCTTTCACCTGCGTCGATGTGTGTAGTTCTAACACTTTGGGATTAAACTGGCCATCAGCAAATTAACTCCCCAAAAAGTAGTTAACACTGATTTTAATAACATATTTATGTATTGATAAATTAAGCTTTCTAAAATAGAATATGTTCCTTGATCAAATGCTTTAATGTCACTGTATGAGTTCTTATGAATCATCGACTGTCTCTGATATTTAGCATTTCCCTCTTTAATTATAAGAACATTTTATTATTTTAAGAATTTGTGCTAATAAGTATTCTAAAATATACTGTACATTTTAATATTTATCAAAAATAACACAAATCCATGATCTTATTAAACAATATCTCCCTTTGGTCATGTGCCACTGGATTCCACTTGGGATTTTTTTTTTTCCTAATGATGGAAAATTAAAAATTAATACAGCATTCTTTAAATCATTGTTTCTTTTTTATTTTGCTGTTCCTTCCTAAAAAAACCTGATGTTCATATTTGATATGTAAGAACTTATAGTAAGTCCTAACTGAGCAAAAAGAAACCCTAAAAATGAAAGAATTAAAATATGTGTAGCCATACATATCTTAATCTCTGATACAGGATAAACATAGGACACTCCATACTGATGACAGAACCAAGCAATAAATGCAGAAAGAACATTTTAAAGAGTCAAGGGATTTTAATCATGAGAGAAGTAAAGTATTTCCCTTTTTGTTGTGGTTGTTAACAATCTTTATATTTATACACCATTTGAAATACATAATTCAATGGCTTTGAAAAATATAAGCAGACATACAACCCTTAACCTGAAAAGTTTCCACCTAACAAATGAAGTCAGACATCCCCACCCTATCCCCAGCCAATAACTGACCTGCTTTTTGTTCTTTTCACTAGTTTGGATCTTTTAGCATTTCCTATAAATGCAGTTTGCCTTATTTTAGTCAATATGTTTCTGAAATTCACCCATACTATTGAGTGTATCAGCTATTTCTCCTTTTGTACTATAGTGTAGGATTTTCTTGTATACATATATTAAAAATTATTTTTAAAGTTTCAAATCTCTTCGCATTTTACAAGTTTCTTATTGGTTTTTAAGAGTTGTTTTTATATTCTAAATAAAATTCCGCTGTAAGATGTATATATGTATTACAATATATTTTCTTTCACTATGTAGCTTTCCATTGCTTTAAAAAAAAAAAAAAAAGTACATTTAATAATTAATTTTGGTGGAGTCTAAATTCGTAATTTTTATGAGTTTTCTTATTTGTTTATTATTTGATCCTGACTTAAAACTTCCTGCTTATCTCAGTTTGTAATGATTTTTCTCTGTTTTTTCCTAATAATCTTAGCATTTTTTTTATATTTAGGACTATCACACATTTCCAGATAATTAGGGTCTATACCATAATAGTTTATTTATATATTTTTTATCCTATGACTTTCCAGTTATTCTAACCTTATTCAGGGGGAAAGACTATTTCTTCATCTTTTTTTTCTTTCTTTTCTTCTTCTTAACTGTCTTTTAGCTCCATTGATTTATTTGTCCAAACTGTACTACATTGTTATTTTGTACAAAATCATGAAAGCAAGTTGTACAAATTCTGGTATTTTTCTCTGTTTTTCAATATAGTTTTAATATCCTGGATCAATTATATTTTCTTATAGATACTATTAAATATAATAAGTTTGGCGAATTCTACAAAATTCTATTAAAATTTTGGGTGTGATTGCCTTGACTCTACAGTCAATCAACAAAGAACTCACATAACAGAAATATTATCTTTTCCAATTCACTGCTACACTGTTTCTCTATTTATTTGAACTTTCAAAAATTTATCTCAAAATATTTGAAACTTATAAGCTAAAAGACTTGCATAGAATATATCTAATTTGTCCCAGAAATTCATTTCATTTTTTATAAGTAGTATTTTAAATTTGTTCTATTTTATTGTTCTCTATCAGTATGACAGTTTTCAATTTGTGTCTTTCATGTTAAATTTAAAATTTTCTATGAAAACGTAAATGTTTTCCACTATCCAGACAGTGTGATATTAATCATTGTCAGTAAAAGGTAGACCTTGAACAAAGACATGATCTTGCTCCTTGGTATTTTGGGGCTCCAGCATCAGTGGAGAGCTTCTACGCTACTTGTGTGGTGAGTTTCCACTACAGTGAATTTGCTGTGTATAAAACATCTCCAATTCCCAGCAACTACAGCATGGGTAACTTCTCCATCTAAGTGCTAATGCACCATGGTCCTGCATCATGGGTTTTATTGCCAACACCAAGTTTCTATGACATGTGCAGTTTCTATTTTACTAAGGCCCAGTACCAGTGAATTTCCGGAAACAATCGCCTAGGCATGTGAATCTCCTCTTGTGTCAGAGCACATAGCATGGATTTTATTTCCAACATCAAGCTCAGAAAGAATGTACAGATTCTCCTGCAACAAAAGAGGTGGATTTCCAACACCAAGCTACTAGTATGTGCAGCCTGTCTACTGCCTAGGTGGTATAGCACAGGTGGTATTTTTAAAATCATGATTTGACAGTATGTATGGTACTCTTTCTCCATGGTTCTGTAGTGCTTGTTAGCTAGAGGCCCCACCTATTATCACCTGATATCCCCTTTGAGTTTTTTTAGTAGAGAACCTCAGAGGAGACCGGGACCTATGAACAACTTTCACTAGTGTAACAGAGGGCACAGGACCACAGGGACTTCTCCACCATCCACTGCTACTTGCCAGTGCCTTGTCCAACAAGGTCTGGATCTCTGAGAAGGGAGGGGGAGGTCGTTCATCAGTGCTTTATCTCAACCTTAGGAGTAATAGTTGCTTCTTTATGCAAGCTGGTTGGTAAAAGTCAATGAACATTGTCATGTTTACATATTGCTGGATTTAATTTTTTAGAAATTTTTAAATACAATTTTGCTTTCATGCTTTGTAGTACTATATATTATTCTGTGGCTTACCCTCTTGGAATTTCTGTTTGGGGAGCCATGGTAATCCTGCCTTTATAAAATAAAATGTGATTTATTCTCTCCTCATCTCTTTTCTGGGGTATAAATGTTGAACTGGTATTATTTCTTCCTTCAGCTATTTAGCACAATTTTCTATCAATGGGTTTTTAAGTTTATTTATGTTTTCAATTGATAAAAGTTTTAACTAAAAGAATCCAACTTTACTCGAATATATAGAAATTTGCAGATTGTATTTTTTTCTCACTTAGCTTTTCACAGTTTGTCTCTTTCAAAGCATGCCCCCATATCATCTAAGCTATGTGATTTATTAGCATAAGATGGTTTGCTATCTTTTATCATCACCCTGTTGAGTTCATAGAATCTATAATGAGATACCTTTCTTATTACTATTATTTGTAGGTTGTGACACCTCTTTCTTATTCTGATCAGTTTGGCCAGAGATTTATAAATCTTTATTGATCTTTACACAACCATTATTTGTTTTCATTGATTTAATGTACTTTTTTTTCTGTTTTGAAGTTTGTTATTGATTGATTGATCGATTCATTCATTTATTCATTTAAAAAAAATTAGAATCTTGCTATATTGTCCAGGCTGGACTCTTCAGATCACACGATACTACTGCCTTAGCCTTATAAGCAGCTGCGAGTACAGCATATGCTACCATGCATGGCTTGTTTTTGATTTTATTTAGTGCAGTTTTTTATTTATTATTTTTCTTCTTTTTTCATTAAATGAAAAGATTATTTACTTATTCAGTAGGAGTAATTGTTATATTTCTTTGTTATAATTGTTAATACTTTTTAAAAATATGGCTAAGCATTTTATATACATGGTCTTTAGGTAAGTTTTGTGTGTAAATTGCAATGCATTAAAGAGTGAAACTGTTTATGAAAAGCAGAGTGTAAGTGCAGAGAATAAGTGATTCTAAAAACAAAATGTGCTAACTTGGCAGACACAAGGTTAGATAAGATATCTAATTTTTATTTGATTCTTCTATGTTCCCTTGGATTTTCTCTCATTGTCTCAAAATGCTTGAAATACTCCAAAAATGACTTTAGCCCAGGCCATTATCCAAAGAAGGAAGACAAAAGGTAGAAAGAAAGCTGACCTTGATAATTAATGCCATCATTTTTTAAAATCGAATTCTGAATATCTTTGTCAAAAATCTCTCTCTGTTATACTCTTCATTAAGTCTCAATGGTTAGAACTGGTAATGTGTCCACCACTGGCTCTACTACAAGGTAGAGGGGGAGTGGATTACCATTGTTGGCTTATGCTGCATTGTCTCGGACTAGGCATAAGGACATCAGGCAGAATAAGATTTCTATTAAAAGAAAAAGAGTTCACTTTTTGGTCAAATAATAGTGTCTACTGTACCATAAGTGAGGAGTGAAGTATTAACTATTAAAGAATAGTTAATTCTGAATTAACTAACTGAAGATTGCTTATTCTAAATTTTGGATGAGTTTACTTTTTATTCATTGATAGAAGTTTGTTTTTTTTATTTTTTGTTTTTTTGTTTTTGGGTGAAATGCTAAAATTTGGAAAAGAAAATATGATTATATTTGATATTACAGAATAAAATCAGGCAAAACATGAGTATGTTTTTATTTTTTCACTTTACCATGTGGTTAGGTTTTAATTATGTTTTACTCAGATTTGATCTCATTTAATTTAAGCATCCCTGCATAGTTGTGTATACATGCATTGTGACTGTGGAAAATAAATTCCTAATGTATCTGTTATCAATGATATTCAGTAGGTATTAGCAATAAAATATTATTTTCTTATGTTGAGATAAATTTCTTCAGTATATTCTTGTGTTGTTATGGTAGAAAGATGTCCTTTCTAAGACATAACTGCAGACTTTCCTAAGAGACTATTAAATGCAAAAATCTGAATTCAGTGTTTGATTGCATTTTGATATTCTATAACACAATAATTATTTTTAAGAAACTGTCATAATGGACATAGCACATTTAGAGGAACTGACGATATTATATCAAGTTAATAAAATATGAAAATTATCTGAATATCTTCCCACTACTTAATAATCTATGAACATATTTTTAATAGGAACATTGTAGAATTTTGGGCAAATTAATTCATAATTGCATTCATAACTACTCTTAAAGCTAACAATATCTATTTATTTCAAAGTTAGCACATTTTTCAAAAAAAACACCTTAAAAGATCATTCACAATAAAATCACTTGAATATTCATTATTGACCCACACATTTAGAAAAAATCTGGTAAGCATATAGTTAGTGCTTTAAATATCTTTAAATATAAATAATCTAATATGCCACATTATCCCAATATTTTCAAATCATTTGATACCTGAAGACTAATTTATATATGAGTCCAAAATAGATAAAACTGTTTTCAAAATCAAACTGATTTCAATATTTAATGATGTGATAAATCATGTTTATTTTCAAGATTAAAGGTTTTTTATTGTTTTTTTATATATATATACAGAGTTTCACCTTGTCACCCCTTGGTAGAGTGCCATAGCATCATAGTTCATAGCAATATCAAACTCTTGAACTCCAGAGATTCTCTTGCCTCTGCCTCCCAAGTAGCTGGGATGACAGGGGCCACCACAACACCTGGCTATTTCTAGAGACAGGGTGTCACTCTGTCTCAGGCTGGTCTGGAACCTGTATGCTCAGGCAATCCACCTGCCTCAGCCTTCCAGAGTCCTAGGATTACAGGCATGAGCCACTGTGCCTGTCCTTGATTGCTTTTTTTTTAAAACTAAATGCTAGAAATTATATTATTAAACTGAAGTTAATATTTTCTTTACATTTAAGGTATTTCGTTTTCAAAGATACATGTTTTGAACTATATGATAAAAATACAACATTAAAAATGAGATATTATTTTCATTACAGTGCAGGCCTCCAGGAAGAAGGCTAGAAAAGGGACCTTACTGTAGAAAAGATACTGGGAACAGATTGATTTGTGCAGATATCAATATTGAATAAGATGTAAAATCACTATTTGCATCTAGCACTGATACTGAAGATAGTATGCCTTTAAAACAAAATTTTGCAAGAAATTTAAAAATCTGGAACCTCTAAGCCAATAATGATGGCAAAAGTAGGTATGACAGGCATAATGATAATCGTATTATATATTCATAACAACCTTATGGAAAGGATAACATTAAAGATTCATAATTATAAATAGTTGGCTTAGTTTCAGTACATTATTCCTAACTTAAGCAGCATAATTACCTTACCACAAAACAATGAACACATGTAATGCATGTGGAAATTGCTCTGGATAGAAATTTGGGATCACAAGTCAGTCACTATTTTATTTTGGTTGGAGATATTAATGTAATATATTTCTTAAACCTCCTTTAGTTGATAATAAACATGCAATAAACTATCACAATATTTTATAGATATGGAAGAAAATGTATTCTGTATAAACTCTTTAGTACTGAAGAGCAAATTTCTAAAGCAGAGAGTCTAAAGCTGTTTAGTCTCAGAAACCCCTCAAGGTAGGGAGCTGTTTTGAGCTATCAGTTATAGTTAGCAAAAACATCTCCTTCAGCTTCAAAGTAATCCTGAAATTCTGAAGAGTTCCCTTCTATAATCTCACTTAGATAAAATATATTTTATTGTCCACATTTGAGTGAAAACATGTTTTATTGTCCACATTTGAGTGAATAATCTAAAATTATATTATGGTTCAAAATAAATCCTTTCAGGATAAATATTTAAAGGTGCCCATGATATATCCCTGCCATATCGACATAATGATTCTGTCTCCTTGATCTTTAACCTTCCTTTCATATTCTGTGCAGTCAATGGCATTCAAGTTATATTTCCTACAGAGCAAGTGTCAGCAGAATTGGTGATGTTATTAAGAAAGTTGGCACTGAAAGCACAGCCAAGAGGAGAGAGCTGTCTTCTTGTCTGTACATTATCATTGAAAGTTTGAAGCATATTAGTTGTCCTAGTTTGAGATCTTCTAAATGCAGAACCTGTCACAGAGATTTGTGTTTAAGAGTTTTATTGGGGAGGTCACTTCAAAAAGTACGCAGTGAGTGGGAAAATTACATAGGAAGTGATAAAAATAGAGTTTCATAACTGGCAAGTTGCCTGCATAAGAAACTGGCACTCAATACCACTAACTTACTATTTAGAATAAACAAAGGTTTGTTCTATACAGGGCAAAGAAGCTGGACTGTTGTTGATCTACCAATTCTCAGGCCATATTGCTTTAAAGGTACTCCTAGGCATTAAAACCTCTGCATATGCAGGCAAGCAGAAACTACATCTGAGTACTTTATAATGGGAAAACAAGACAAAACAAACAAACAACAACAACAAAAACACTCTAAGTGAGAAACACAGGAAAGAGCACAACTCTATTAAGATGTTTGTCTATATTGGACCTCCAAAGTGGATGGATGGGAGGAGTGCCCACTCATGCCACAAAGGATCCAGGTTAAGTCCTCTTTGTCTTATTGCTAGGTTTTGAAATTAATGATAAATCACAATTTTTGAAAAAAGAAAAGAAAAAGCATACAATTGGAGAATTAGTTAAATAGTCTAAAAAAAAATCTAAGTGGAAATGCTTTCAGTCTGACTCCATTCTGTAAGATATTGGCAGTGGATTTATTGTAGCTGGCCTCTATCAATTTAAGAAATGTCTCATTTATGACTATTTTCTTAAGTGTTCTTCTTAGAAAAGGATGCTGAATTTTGTCAAAGGTTTTTCCTACGTCTGTTGAGAGGATCATGCAGTCTTTGTTTTTGCTTCTATTTATGTGGTGAATTACATCTATGGATTAATACATGCTGAACCAACCTTGCATCCCTGGGATAAAACTCACCTGATCATGTTGTATAACTTTTTCGATATGTAACTATATTCTGTCTGCTAGAATTTTATTGGATATTTTTGCATTGATATTTATTAATTATATTGATCTTTAGAACTCCTTTTTTGTATGTTCTTTCCTGTTTTTGTTATCATAATGTGTAGCAGCCCATATAGCCTATGAATAGGAGGAGTGAGAGTTATAAGAAGTACCTACATAGCTCAATAATGGAACACCTTGGTGAAAAGGACATAGAGAGGGATTTAGCTCTAATAAGCATGAGAGCTCACGAGATGAGAGCATTGGTGAATTGGCAGTCTCTACACCTGTGGTGTTGAGAGGCACGAGATCAGCCTTATATTAGGCTGGAGGAGAAGGCAGTCGGGAGCATGGGCATTCTATCATGGACCAGCTTACTCTGACTCTATCTCCTCTCCTGCCTGAAGAACGCCAGCACAGCATCTCTCTGCTGAAGATTACCACGCTCTACTAAAAACTAAGATCTATTCTAAGACTGTTCTACTCTCTCTAAGACTCTCTCTCTTGCTAAAGTAGACAGCCCTCAGGCACCTAAGAGAAATTGTTCCTGAGCAAATTAGCTTAGCGATCTGCATCCAGAACCTAGTTAAGCCTGGCCAAGACCGGGCCAGTCCTGGGTCCTGATAAAACACTCCAAGAAGATCTAGAAAAGAGAAGAAAAGAAATTCCAGAAAATCCCCTGTGGATGGGCCTACATTGTTTTTCACCCTACCTTCTTCCCCTGCTACCCTTATTTACCCTTCACCTTTGGGCCCTGTATCCCAAAAAAA
>CAUYPK010009847.1:0-13039 GCA_963574355.1 Loris lydekkerianus
GTTGGACACCGATGAGCCACCCAGGCACTTCCCAAAGGCGAAACCCCACCAAAAAAAGATCATGGTTACTGTATGGTGGTCAGCGGCTGGTGTGATTCACTATAACTTTCTGCAACCAGGCCAAACCATCACAGAAGAGTCCTATTGTGAGGAAATCGACGAAATGTACCGAAAATTGCGTCAGAAGCAGCCAGCACTGGTCAACAGAAGAGGTCCGATCCTGCTCCAGGACAACACCCGGCCGCACATCTCACAAATCACCGTCCAAAAATTAAAGGAATTGAGCATTGAAGTTCTGCCCCACCCACCATACTCCCCAGACCTCTCGCCAACCAACTACCATCTTTTCAAGCACTTCGATAACTTTCTCACCGGTAGAACCTTTGCCAATCAGGATCTAGCAAAAACGGCCTTCGTTGACTTCATCGAATCCTGAGCACCTAATTTTTATGCCGATGGAATTAATCGACTTGTGTTACGTTGGCAAAAGTGCACTGATTCAAATGGTGCTTATTTCGATTAAATTGAATAAATATTCACTGAGATATTACAGTTTAGACTCATAAAAATGGACAAA
This sequence comes from Loris lydekkerianus, assembly GCA_963574355.1. NCBI lineage: Eukaryota > Metazoa > Chordata > Mammalia > Primates > Lorisidae > Loris > Loris lydekkerianus. The sequence goes on from CAUYPK010009847.1 coordinate 578, forward strand.
ACTTTTGAAATGACCTTAATAAAAAGTGTTATCAACCACATCTACCTCTCAGCTCACATCTCTTATCTTCCAGAAGCCTTCTCAAATCTTAGAGTTGGCTCTAAGTGAAGGATCTTACAGTATCCTGAGGCCTTTTTCTTACCACAGGTTACACCACACAGTTTTTATACCAGTTTACTTACTTGTCATGATCCTCCTTTACCTTATTATTATTATTATTTTTTTTTTTGGTTGCTGTTTGGCCAGGTTCGAGTCCGCCACCCTCGGGATACAGGGCTGGCGCCCTACTCCCTGAGCCACAGGTGCCGCCCTCATTATCCTCCTTTAAACTGTAAGTACTGTGAAGGCACAGACTGGTCTTTGCATATGGACATTCAGCAAACATCCAGCTCTATCAAATGCTGCCTAAGACTGGCAAAACGCGTATCCTGAGACTCAGTTTCTTATCCATAAAATAGTATTCATTATATCTATTAAAGATTCAATGAGATTTAAAGTTCAAGAAGTTATAGTTGAAAAAAAATTAATGAGTATTTATTGATAAATAAATTGTTTTGAACAAATGAATAAGATCTATCACTATTCCAAAGGAGCACAGTAAAGGGAAAGCAAAGGAGCAAATGTTCACAAAATATGAGATGGTTCCTGATTGATTCGTGTGTAAAGAATTAGAGAAACTTGGGCAGCACCTGTGGCTCAAAGGAGTAGGGTGCTGGCTCCCTATGCTAGAGGTGGTGGGTTCAAACCTAGCCCTGGCAAAAAAAAAAAAAAAAAAAGGAATTAGAAACGTGAAGCAGGAACTGACTCAAGCTGATAACCCAGGAGGCAAACAGCTTGTAGAAGGTAAAGGAATCGCCCCAAACATCTCCATCTACTCAGGAGTTATTCCCTTCCCAACTACAACTTCTATTTAAAATAATTTTAAAGACTTTATATTGTATTGGAAAGACATAATTATGGGGTTTTTAACTTCCTGTGTGTCAGTAAAATACAGGGTCCACTCCCTGGTAGTCAAACGCTATCCTATCCATCTATTTGTTTGTTAAAAATAGAGCCACTTTGGCTCTTTATTTATAGAGCCAAAAACAATTTATAAATTTATAAATGAAGATAATTTTGATCATGGAATTTTTTGAAGACAGAAAAACAACTGTGAGTATTGATTGCTTCCCATTAATTTTTCTTTTTAGACAGAGCTTCAAGCTGTCACCCTGGGTAGAGTGCTGTGGCATCACAGCTCACAGTGACCTCCAACTTCTGGGTTCAAGTGATTCTCCTTCTTCCACCTCCCAAGTAGCTGGAACTAGGACTACAGGTGCCCACCACAACGCCCGGCTATTTTTTTTTTTTTTTTTTTTTGGTTGCAGCCATCATTGTAGTTTGGCAGGCCGGGGTTGGATTCAAACCTGCCAGCTCAGGTGTATGTGGCTGGCGCCTTAGCTGCTTGAGCCACAGGCAGCGAGCCTCTTACCATTAAATTTTTTAAGTCAGAAAGAGATAAAAGAGATAGCTCTCAGCTCCTTCCCTCAGGAGGTTATTAGCTAATACACCTTTTCAGCAAGGTGGCCCTTGACTTACAGATGGCCCTGTAGGCAATCAGTCATCCTAATTAACAATTTAAGCTGATGCATTTGTGTCTGCAGAAAACACAACAAAAGAAGAAAAGAATTTCTATTTAATGCCAACCAATGTAGACTGTAGCTGTTATTTTCATTTAAGAAATCAAAGGAAATAATAGGTTCTATTCTTTAAATGAAAATTTAGTGACACTGGGCAACAAAAAAGGAAACCTAGGCATTTTATAATAAAAATTGGGCAGGCTGTAGCCTTAAAAAATACCAAGAAAGCTCCTTCCTGTTTTTTACTCCAAAGAGAAGTTCACCTCTCACTCTCTTCTCACTAATATTGTTTTCCACTGAATCACAGTGGAAACTCTTGCAAAGGGTTTATATCATGATGCTCAGCAAAACTAAAATCAATCAAAACTACTGAAAACTGAACTGAACAGTCCTTTGTTAAAATGCACAAGTGAACTACAGAACCACCAAATCTGAAGATGTTTCCTTTCAATTTAGCATAAAAGACATGAAAAGAAAACCCTGTCAACCTGTACAATAGTGTGGAATTCGGTTTTTTTAAATAGTAATTTCAGTAGCAAATACACAACAAACTCCATTCACTATTCCCACACCCTGAAAGCCACCTTTGCGCTATTTTCATGTTTGTGTGAATTATAAGATACTGAGTTTTGTTGAAAGTGCTATGCCATTTATTATCTGGCACAAAAAACCTCTTGTTGCTTCAGTAAATAAATGTATTCAGCTCCATTAGGAGCTGTACTGGCTGCCGAGGGTGGGAGAAGAATGAAAGATGAAGAAGAAGCATCCTCATCCTTAGGAAGCTTAGCTGGGTAAGACACGTGTGTTCATCACAAGTCACAGAAGACATCAGGTTAAAAGAATACGACACTACACTGACCAAGCCAAGGGACACGCGTTATCTCCACGGGTGCCCCCCCACACACACACACACACACGCTCCAAGCCAGTGAGGGGCTGAGGGACGTGTACCCCGCACACCGCGGATGGAGGCAGCTGACAGCTCTCTCTGAACACGAGTCGGGTAATATACATATAAGCACTACCATATAAGCACTACAAAACTGTTCACATCTTTTGGTTCAATAGTGTACAACCGAAAAATCTACCTAAGAAAATAAGAGACAGAAAAGGATATTCAACCAAAACAATGAAAATGAAAATCTCAAACAGTTTCCACAGCCAGTAAGCCAGAGGTAAATCTACATGATGAAATATAACACAGCCCCATAGTTTTTAGAAAATATGCATGAGATTGAGGATTTATAGTATAATATACTGTGCAAACAGCCATATACAAAACTTTACATAAACATGAAATAAAGTATGTTAAAAATCTATACACATGAAAATACTGAAAAGAAACATCCCATTTTATGGTAGCGATTAGCTATTCCAAGTAGCCACACGCATGCTTTCTGCTTTCTTCCTTGCATTTTTCTAAAATGCCCAAAATGTGTAACTATATACATCAATTCATATACATACACACAGATAAACAGTGAATGTTTAAATTACAGAGCATATTACACATATTGCATAAAATTAGAGCACTGTTGGCGTCTGCTCCTCCTTTTAAAGTCCCACAGTGAAAGAGTTAAAGATGAGAATGGATATTAACATTGAATGAACAATACTTATTGCTAATTAATTTTAGAAGTATATATTTTTCATGGAAGTTATTTACAAAAATGTTGCCCTCATTCCCATACCGTGGCCATTACTTTGGTTGGGATGATAGCATCTTACACTCAGATATGCTTTCATGTGCGTATCTATCATGTGTATATCAGCCAGTACAGCTCCTAACAGAGCTGACTTCACTTGTAACTGTTCTTGCCTTGTATAACACTTGGTATAGTGCAAGGCTGGCAGTGCAGAAGAGGGCACAGAAGACTGAGAATTAAGAACTTTGCTGTCCTAGCTCTGGGGACATTATTAACCTGGGACACTCAGCAATCTACTTACTTCACTTTTGTCTGTGCAGTGGGGATATCGTGTGTTCAGCGTGCTCAGGTGCTGTGGGCCTAGCCAGAACACACATCAGCACTCACGCAAAATGTGTGTCTGCTAGTCCCTTGACACCAGCAAAAGGAAACCTGGGTCTGAGGGTTAAGCCACCCACCCAGATGCATCTGTAGTCCCAGCCACGTCCTTTCCATCCCATCAAGGAACAACTCTTGCGTTCATTTTAAAACTGGGGAATCAGAAAGCCACGTCCTTTCCATCCCATCAAGGAACAACTCTTGTGTTCGTTTTAAAACTGGGGAATCAGAAGCCCAGGAAGCAAGGAGAATCAGAAGTGAAACAGATCAAGCTGCTAGCAAAACTGTAACTGAGAAAATCAATGTTATGTAAAAAGTCACCACTAAATTTCAGACTGATCTTCCGCCACCCAACCATAATCTACTCCCTGTAGTGCCAACACTGAAAGCCAGCTAAACTGGACTCCACCTCAGGAGAAAGCAGATCTGAGCTCCCCAGACTTGTGCCAGCCATCCTACCAGGGACCCGGCAGCACCCCAGTCTAACTGCCAAAAGCATGCAGAACGGTGTGTGCATTTCCTACCTCAGCCCCTAACCCGCTGCTAGGGACCTCTTCCAATTCCAGAATCTACATACAGTGCTCTAACACATACCCTGCCCTGACCGGCAATCCTAAAGTTACACTGATCCTTCAAAGGTGGGCAAGAATAGAAGTTACTCATCTGACACTGTCCCTTCCCTGTTATCCAAGCACCAGAGACCATGGCTGTGGATTTTAACCCCCTTCTGGCCCTCCTTCCCCACATCAGAAGACTCCTTACGCCTAAGGAGTCTTTACTCCCAGACGACTGTGAGGCCAGGGAAGTCCTCTCTGAGGGGGACTCCCCAATGCTTCCTGTGCTCCACCACCCCAGTCTTCCTGGGGGCCTGACAAAATGCAAATGAAATATCAGAGAGCCAGCCCCAATGTTACTGACATAATAAAACAAATTAGCTTCGCAGAAGGGCAGGCCTGCAAATAAACCAATGACCTGCTTAGTAGGTGAAGAAAAGTATTAAAAATACTGGATCTACTGTGTGAGTCCAAACTGTATGTCCCTCTGTGGCAATAAACATGTCCTAAAAGAAAACAGAAAACTTTGGGGCATGGCTTCTGAGGCCAACTAAATTAAAAATTACAAATGAGGACAGATGCAGAAGAGACCTTATACTTTTTAATTATCTGACTTCACTTGTTCTTGCCCTGTTGACTACTGTAAACCTAGTTCATTCAATCCTCCAGAAAACAGTTTCCTGGAAACTCAAACCCAAGAGTCAAGTGAGAATTAATCCTTAAGGAATTTTTTCCCATAAGGCACTTTAATAAGCCATTTGCTTCCAGAGGGATATACAATTTCCATTCCCTAGTCAAAGGGAGCAAATTCCAGTGCACTGAGGTGGAAACGCCTCCTAAACATACTTTATCTGGAAGTTCTAAAGTATGAACTGAATGCTAAATGTAAAAAGGAAACTTAATCCACTTTTAATTACAGAACCACACTAATTAATTTGCCTTGATTATTTTTTAAGGAGTTCCTAGTATCAAAGATCTTAACCTGAATTTAAAAAGTAAAAGAATGACCACTTAATATAATATATAATATTTTATTAAAATAGCAGGAACACTAATAACCCCATTTTTTAATGAAAACTTGCTGTCATGGGAAATCTCTACTTTCTTTGCATTTCTAAGTTAATAAATTAGATGTTGAAACTGGACTTAGGACGACTCTCTGTGAGACAGACACAGAGTCCATCAGCGAAAACTCATCTCACATTAGCAGCAAGCAGAGTGCGTGTCTCCCCTTAGCTTTCTGAAAAACACGGGTAAACCCAAATAACTGGTTTAATAACGTAACACTTACTATCAAATGGTAATGTATTACATTTACGGAGTGATTCACCATTCTCAAAACCCTTTTTCTAGAAAAAACCCTGAAAGACAAGAGGGAGACTGTTCTCCCCATTTATTTAAACAAACAAGGAAAAAAATCTCAAGGCAGTAAAGCAGTAAGTAATTTGCCCACAATCAAATGACCATGACTCCAGAGAACCAGAACTAAAACCCAAGTTGCTTCATTCTTTCTGTCACTTACAAAATTCTCAGATTAATACAAGTCCTTTAAAAATTAGAAATTAAAACACTGACTAAAGAATTTTGTTTTTGTTTTTTTTTTGAGACAGAGTCTCAAGCTGTCGCCGTGGGTAGAGTGCTGTGATGTCACAGCTCACAGCAACCTTCAACTCTTGGGCTTAAGTGATTCTCTTGCCTCCGCCTCCCGCTAAAGAAGTACTTTTTGCTTTTAATTTTGATTTCCTTCATCATAGTTTGAAGGGTTTTTCTTTAAAAAAAAAAAAAACCTAAAACAAAAATTACTCTGTCCAATGGTGACTGTGCTGCTCCTCCTTCCTGTGGAAGGCACCGCTCCTCCCCTCTCTGTACCAGGCTGAAGGCAGATTCCCACGCAGGCCTGGAGGGGGCGGCAGCCGCTCCAGCCCAGCTTCACCAGAGGCTCCTGTGCAGGCCCAGCTCACAGTCAAGCGGCACTTTGTTCCCAGCTGGCTGCTACTAGTTACCCTAATATCCCAAGGGAGTCTCACATGTAGAACGGCAGAACAGACTGGATGTGATCCTGGCCACAATACCACCAAATAACATCACCACCCCCAACAATCACGCTTTACTGATCATTTTTGGTTTTGCCTCAAAGCAGCAGTCTTGCTTCTCTTGGGCAGAGAGCCCTGTCTAATGTTTTCAGTGTCAATCACCTACTTCATAATCATAATGTTAGATCTTAAAGGAGATAATCTATTCTCACACCCCCATTTAAAAACCTAGAACTTGTCCAAGCTCATATCACTAGTGAGGAACAAAGATGACTTCCTACTGGGGTTCCAAAAAGCTATGTGGTACTAACAAAAATGACCCTTGTTGGTACAGACAGGTCTCGGTCGGACTGAAGACACTCGACCACCTGACCCGCCCACCGCTATGCTTATGCTTATATACGTCCCCTTGCTTGAAATGTCTTTCTTCTTCATTAAAAGTGGCAAATCTATGCATTCCAATCTTTGACTCTTCTCCCCTCCAAACTTCTGTTTACCCTGAAACTTTACCTTCAAAGCACTTTGTTCCTTTATTCTATCATAGTCTGTATCAGATTCATCCATCAACAACAACACATCTTCCTATCTACCTATTAAGTGTCAAGCTTGGCCCAGAAGGAGGGAAGACATGGGTCTTGGCATGGGGGAGGCCAATAAAAACTTCCAGGCAAAGCACATTTGATGAGCACGGGCTCAAAGAATGCCCACAAAAGATTTCCGGCTGTCGTTCTTGGATCATACTAACTAAAACAACATCCAGAGTTGTGCACCTTCCCATCCATAGTGTACTTGCTAAGAGTAAAAATGCATACATTGCAAAACTGGACACTAGCTAGGATACTACGACAGGACTGCAATTACAACATCAAAATTTCCTTCTCTCTTTCCTCAGCTAAGAGTAAGGAGCTGCAAATTTTATTTCTTGTGTGGGAGGAGAAGTTGTCAACTGTGGCTGACAGAAGAGAAAGCAAGCCATAGAGTTCTCATTATATTCCTGAGCACGGCCCTGCTGACTCCAAGGTGATGTGTCATCAGCACCTGAAGCCTCATTTCACCATCAACACCACAGTTTGGGAGAGAAGTGGCAGTTCCCAGACTTCAGTCTGAGCCATCACTGGTGATTAAAGCAGAAGTCTTTTGACCCTTGTCTCTAAAGGGGAACCAACCTGTTTCTCCTGTATTCTTTCCTGTATAACCAGAACTCGTCATCTCTGAGAGCAGGAAGCCTTACCATTTATTCTACTTGCATTTCAAGTCCCCTTCACATTTTAGCCAGAGTTTCCATAAAGGTACAGTAAACTAGAAAGGTTTCTTAAGTATTCAGCACAGATTTCTAAGCAAAAAGGTAAATATCCTTTCTAAGTTAACACATCTGGGGTGAGTTTTGACCTGTGGTTCTCCAACCTGACTATGCATTTTCAAAATTACCTAACATTTTTATACCTTGCTTCTTAGGCGCTAGCTCCAGAGATTCTGGTTCAGAGGAAGTAACTCTGGAATCTAGAGCTTTTTAAAAGATGATGCTGGTATACAACTAGCATTGGATGCAACTCTGAGGGTGAAAATGCAACTCTGAACTAGGTTTCAATGCAACTCTGAGAGATGAAAATAAAGTTCAATGCACGATTCTTGAATCTGCCTATTTCCCCTTTTCAAGTACTGAACTATCTTCTCTCAGATTAAACGGCTGAATGTTGGGCAATTTATTGACTCACAATGTTTTTTAGTTTGTTTTAAAGAAAAGAAGTGAAATCTGAAGTTGAGAATGAAGGTAAAGCTACTGCAATGACCAGGCAAGACAGGGTGATGGGGGTTTGGACCAGGTGGCAGCAATGGAGATGGTGAGAAGTGGGAGAGGGAACTGGCAGGGCCGAGGACTGCTCCCGGATTTCTGGCTGGAGTTAACTGGGAAGGTAAGCTGACCTTTGTGAAGATGGAGAAGGCTGCAAAAGGATCAGGGATTTGTGGTTAAATAGACATGTATGCAAAACACTTAGAGAGAGGGCCTGAGATACAGGAAGGACTATGATAAACACCAAGTTATTTTTGCTGCTGTTCTTATCATTCCAGCTCAAATCTTAAACCCTCCAGCTCACACTCATCACGCCTCCCTGTAAAGTCAGCTATGTTTTCAGTTCATTTGGGCACACATAACAATAGACTGGCCTTGCATTGCTGTGCAGTTTTCAATGGGAGTGGAAAGAAAAATAAATTTAGCTTTCAAAGTTGTTCACATACTTCTTGATGGCAGTAAAGCACATCCCATAATACTTATTAAAATGAACTGAAATGTCTAGGAAACTGAAATTTGGATTTTGAAGAAAGATTCTGAGGCTTAGCTGCAATATGCGCCAATCTAGGCAAACAGAAGAAAAACACAAAGCAAAACCCAGATTGAGTCCATGTTAAAAATTCTGAGTAGTACAGCAGGTAACAGGATTCCTGCTTTCACTGTGAAACTTACAGTACCTGGAATAGAAAATGAGACTGGGTTCAACAGAAAATCTGCCTTTCAGGGTTCCATGTTGTGTTCTATCATCAGCTATCTGGATTTTGAGTGTAAGATTCCTGAACTGACAGACGGCACAGGTCAGAGCTTCCCAGAGGCCTGTGGACCGGTGCCAAGTCAGTTACCAGAGCTCGAGCTGAGGAGTTAAAAACACAAATTCCTTAGCCACTCTCCTAAAAATCCTGACTCATGAGATTGGGCGTGGGGTCCCCAGACTGTTTTTAACAAGTTTCTCAGGTGTTTCTGGTGTTGAATCATCATTAAGATCCTTAGAGTAGGAAAGTAATTTGGAAAAAACAGAACATTACACAAGCACATACATGATTAAACCATTAATTCAGAAACAGTGCTCAGATTGGATCACCCTTTAAAGTCACTCCTGTACCCCTTCCCTTTTACCCTATTACTATGCTTGTTGAAGGCCACATTTCTCTTCCAAATGCTGTGTCCCAGGTGGCCCAGGTTCAGCCAGGTAATCCTCCCTATAGAAAGCGGGAGTGCAGCTACTGTTGGCTTCAAACTGGAGTTAGAGTCAGAGACAGGTGAGCTGAATGAGAAAACAGAGACCAGGTTTTAAATCACAGGCGGTATCCTGGGGTCAGTGTTCAGATGAAGGATGACAGGAGGCTAAGTGCAGGTTAAATCACAGGGGGACAAAGCTGGTGCACATACAGATGTCCAGGTAGGCAGAGGGGCACAGAGAAAAAGATGGCCACACATATTCTGCTGGACCCTTGTTACGTAAGACACAACGTCCACGCAACCTGCACTTAGAGACAAGGAAACCCTGTTCACAGACACGTAAGAAACTCATTTAAAGTCAAATCGTGTGTTACTGAAGACCGAGAATCCAACAGCAAGTCTGCCTGGCTATATACATATCTGTACTCTTGCCATCGAGGAAATATACTCCATATATATTTTATATGTATATATGTGCACACACACATATATATAATATGGTACTAGACACAAAAAAGTGAAAAGATACTGTGTTCATGGATTAGAAGACTTAATGTTAAGACGTATGTTCTAGCCAAAGAAATCTACAGATTCAATGTAATCCCTATCATAATCCCAATGACACTTTTTTGTGAATATAGGAACATTTATCCCAAAATTCATATGGAATCACAAGGGACCCCAAATAGCCAAAACAATCTTGAGAAAGAACAAAGCTGTAAGTCTCATACTTCTCACTTCAAAATGTATTACAAAGCTACGGTAACCAAGACAGGATAATACTTGCATAATGAAAAGTATAGACCCAATGGAACAGCTTGGACATCCCAGAAATAACTCCTCACATATATTGTCAAATGATTTTCAACAAGAATGCCAAGACCTTCAATGGGGAAAGGGCAGTCTTTCAACAAATAGTAGTAGGAAAACTGAACATCCGCATGCAAAAAAGTGAAGTTACACCCTTACCTAATAACCATATACCCAAACTAACTCAAGTTGGAAGTGAGCTCTACTGACGCTACTGTGCTTTTAGCCCAGGCAACAGAGCAAGACCCTGTCTCAAAAAAAAAAAAAAAACACCTTAATATGAATCAAAGACCTAAACATAAGTAAGTGCTAAAACTATAAAACTCATAGAGGCAAACAGAGGGGAAAGCTACATGATAATAGATTCAGAGATGATTTCTTGAATATAGCAACAAAAAAGGTAATTCATAAGGTGGTCTTCATCACATTAAATACATCTGTACATCAAAGGGCAGAGAAGGATGTAAAAAGGCAGTTTAATGAATGGAATGGGAGAAAGGATTTGTAACAACACACCTTGTACAATCAAACCCAGATGCCCGCACTAGGCTTGGCTATCACCTCCAGGACAAGGTCCTCCGGTTCCCAGCAAGGCAGAGTGCTGCAGTGTTTTATCTCTGGAAGACTCGCCATTCTAGCACTTATGTTCAGCTACTTGAGGAATCCTCCCAGTACCATCCTCCTCCAGTTTCTCACAACTCCAAACATTTCCCCTTCCTCTCTGAAGAAACACCAGGGATCCTATGAAAATAAATTACTTGTATAGATTATCTCTTAGGCTTTGACCAATGGAATAAGTTGAAACTCATTGCTTTATCCTCATAATCCAAAATGGCAATTTATACTCATAAATATAATATGGTGTGACAGGACAGAATTACTTCCATTGACATCAGGTTTTGATACTACAGTAATGTATACGATCCATTTCCCAATCACCAAACTCCAATCTTAAAGCTTGGGTCCACTAGTCCAAAGAAAGATAAAAGAGAGTTTAACAAATTGCTGAAACATCAGGAGCTAGGTTTCCAGGCTGCCAGAGAAAGTACACTGCATCCCGGGAAACATCCACAACATATGTTTTTTTTAAAGCTGTCATAATTTAAAGTCTCTCTAAACATCTACTGTTTAATTTAATTTTCCTTCATGAATGTCTGGCTTCAGCTCAAATTGAATCAACATTTCCATTATAAATCTCTATTTTCACATTTGCCTGGTTTGACTGTAAAACATCTTTAGTCTGAAATATGATACAAGCAAAAGCATGAATTTGTATGCTCTTCATTGGCAAATGGTTTTACTATGAAACCAAAATTGCAGTTTTCTGCAAGCCCACTTATCTAGAAATTAGTCTAAGCAAAACAAAAGAGAAAATTCTATAGATAACTCTTTAGTTACAAATTTTACCTCAGGCTTTTTTTAATCTGGTATATTTTTATTAATGTTACACATCTAAAGAAATCACATTTCATGTTGCATTTTGAGTATCTATATGACCATGAGCCTATGTCCAAATGTTAAGTCCCCATCAAATGTATTACACCTCATATTAAGGAGTTCTGTATTGTATTAGATTTCTTTCAACAAGTTAACTTGTCCATTATAAATGTTGAAAAGCAACAAAAACCTGTTATTAGTTATTTTTATCAGGTATACTGACTTTATTCATACTAAAACAGAAACATAAGACATTCTCCTAATAAAATAGAGTCAATGATTCTCTCAATTGATGCACAAAAAGCTTTTGATAATATCCAGCATCCCCTCATGATCAGAACACTTAATAAAATTATAGAAGGGACATTTCTGAAACTAATAGAGGCCATCTACAGCAAACCCACAGCCAATAGTCTATTGAATGAAGTTAAATTCAAATCATTTCCACTTAGATCAGGAACCAGGCAAGGTTGTCCATTGTCTCCATTGCTTTTTAACATTGTAATGGAAGTTTTAGCCATTGTAATTAGGGAAGAAAAGGCAATCAGGGGTATCCACATAGGGTCAGAAGAGATCAGACTTTGACTCTTTCACTCTTCACAGATGACATGATCGTATATCTGGAAAACACTAGGGATTCTACTACAAAACTTTTATTTTTAATTTTTTTATTTTTATGTTATTATTTTTTATTGTTAAATCATAGCTGTGTACATTAGTGCAATTGCCTGTACCCATTCTAAGATGCACCATAGATGTGGCCCAACCCATTACCTTCCCTCCACCAAAACCTCCCACCTCCCTTCCCCTTCCTTGGCCCTTTCCCCATAGTCTTGTGCTATAGTTGGGTTATAGCCTTCATGTGAAAGCTATAGTTTAGCTTCATAGTAGGGCTGAGTACATTGGATACTTTTTCTTCCATTCATGAGATACTTTGCTAAGAAGAATATGTTCCAGCTCCATCCATGTAAACATGAAAGAGGTAAAGTCTCCATCTTTCTTTAAGGCTGCATA
>CAUYPK010009849.1:0-57246 GCA_963574355.1 Loris lydekkerianus
TGGAGCTGGAACATATTCTCCTTAGCAAAGTATCCCAGGAATGGAAGAAAAAGTATCCAATGTACTCAGCCCTACTATGAAGCTAAACTATAGCTTTCACATGAAGGCTATAACCCAACTATACCACAAGACTATGAGGAAAAGACCGAGGAAGGGGAAGGGAGGGGGGAGGTTTGGGTGGAGGGAGGGGGATGGGTTGGGCCACATCTATGGTGCATATTTTTGTCTATAATAAAAAAAAAAAAGAAAGAAAAGAAAGAGGCAGTCTTACAGATTCAGAGGCAGACTCCACAGACACAATCGTAAGATGTCTGGAGGAAAGGGAGTCCGTTCAAAGTAGTTCCACAGGGTCATCCAGGACCAAAGTTCCTTCTACTTCGTTGCTTTCTCTGCTTTCCCCCACAAAGTGTTGTATTTTAGGAAATAGCATCTGGAATAGCTAAAACATATATCTCAGTGGCTCAATACAATTAGTTCTCACATAAAACCTGAAGCGTGAACAGAAGGTATAGGGGGAAGATTGGCCATCTGCTCCATGCAGACATTTGGAGACCTAGATCAACTGAGGCTATGCCATCTTCATGTATACGGTCCTGGCATAGACGTCCAGGATTTATGGCTTGTGAAAATTAGGAGGTTCAAAAGATATTCTTAAGTTTTTATTTTATTTTCATAATTTCATGATTTCTTTGACAAAAATCCCCTCGATTCCTTAGTAGGCTACTAACTTGCTAATTCCTTTCAGCTCCTCTGGCAGGCAGAATTATAAGATGGCCCCCAAGATTTCCAGCCCATCTGTCGACCCTGAATTTGGGCAGACCTGTGAATATGGTGGGGTATAATTTCCATTATTAGGTTACTAATCAATTGACATAGAGTTAATCGAAAGGCAGATTATGAGAAAGGGCAGGATATAATCAGGCAAGCCCTGAAAAGAACTGAGCCTCCTGAAGTCAGAGAGATTCTCTTTTGAGGAAAGTGGAGACCACCTGGCCAGGAGACCTGGGAGCAGCTTCCAGGAGCTGGGAACAACCTCCAGCAAGAAAACGGGGACCTCCATCCTTCAACCTCAAGGACTGAATTCTGACAACACTCAGTGATGTGGGAAGTGGAGCTTGAGCCTCTGTTGAGATCATAACCCTGGCCAGTGTCTTAATCTCAGCCACGTGAGACCTGAGCAGAGGGTCCATCTACACGGTACCCAGACTTCTGATCTATGGAATTGACACAGTAAACACTGCTTATGCTGCTAAGTCTGTTGTAATTTGTTATGCGGCAGGAGAAAACTTGTAAAATTCAAAAGTTTCCAGGTATAATTCTCAAACTCAGTTTCTCTCTTTCTTTCTTCTTTACCCTCATACTTTTTCCCTCCAGTTAAAGCATCGTCCTTGAAAGCACCAGGCTTGGCGAAAAAGGCCACAACCTTAATATGATACGTATTTTCCACAAGGCTAAGTATTAATGGGCTTTTCTTCCTTAAAAGCTTTTAAAATTTTACTTTTTCCCCTTTGGGACCTATAAGCAGTTGGCATCGGTCTCCTGTAACCCAACTTTGTAAACTGACTACTTTCTATCATTTGTTTTGTAAACATTATAATTCTTGCTTAGAGTCTTCTCTTTTTTATATAACCTTGCTAAATGAAACCAGTTACAACTACACACATTACTAGCATTTTTTCCCCCAACCACATTGGAATATCTGAATAAAGAGGGTAATTTTTCAAGAAAAATATAAACTAAAAAACGTTTTCACAAAAAAGACTACTTATAAAAGCAAAAGACAGAACAGAATGACAGTTTGGAAAGAACAACCTTGAAAACAGCATTAGGGTCACAGAGTTTTTGTCCAAATTATTAAGACCCACAAGAAACAATTGCTTCTTACTACTCAGACTTTCCAGAAGCAGAAAGAACGGGAAATTATAACGTTTATTCCAAAACCTGGCAAAGAGAGGAGGAAGATAAAGAATATAGATCAATCTCACTTTTGAGTTTGACGCATAATCAAAAAACTTGACGAAACAATATTTTGAGTATAGATGTAAAAATCTTAAAATAAAATTTTGCAATGTAATAAAAAAGTAAAACCCAGTCATCATGGGAATTGTATTCCTATTCTGTGAACATTGCTTAACATTAGCATTGGTTAGCAAGGTGAAAATACATCTTAGAACAGGAGGAAAAAAGAAAAAAACAGTTCTTTATAGATTTTAAAATAATGTTTGATGCCAACATTTCTGATTAAAGTTATCAATTAAATAGGAATATAGCATATTCCTATAATGCGGGGAAGAAGTGGAAATCTATTTCCAGCTAACAGGCAAAGTCATGCTTGATGGTAAGACAGTAAGAAGAGAATGAGGGATGGTGGCAGCCATTTATTACTTAACAACGTACTGGAAGTTCACATCAAGGTTATTTTACACAAAAAGTTGCAAATAAGATTGTGATTTGCAAGTATTAAGCTCTAAGTAATCTAAAACTATTAAAATGAATTTATAAAAAGGTTAAGGGAAAGGCAAGGCAACAGGTTTGAAAATAAATACACAAAAAAATTTTAAACATTAATCAGTAAATAGAATGGTTAACAGTCTTATCCATAAGACCAATACAAAATAAATAGCACAAAAAAATTCCTAAAACATAACTTACTAAATATAAAAAACTTATGACACAATGCTTTTGAAAATCATTCAAGAAAAGTTAAAATAGTTTTAGCAACAATAAGCATTCAAGGCACATTGTTAACCAGCTTAAAACCTCACAATTTTTAGCATAAAGTATTCTATCTGAATTAGAGATTCACTAGAAAAAATAAAATTAGAAAATTAGAATAAAAAAGATTGGTGAGTATTTTCAATTTTAGTGTTAGTATGGACTTCTTAAGCATGATTTCAAAGGCAAATTTCTTCAAAGAAAAACACTGGTAGGTTTTATTAAAAAAAAAAAAAACTTTCAAAACAGACATTTTTAATGGACAGGCAGTATTAGTTGAAAGGCTTGGTTTTTATTCCTAAGAATGAAATCGCAACAAAATCGACAAGGGTGTGCGTGAATGCCCTTGAGAGAGAAAGAGAGAGAGTTCTAAAATTACTCTTGGTTTATGTAATTTTTAATTTTTATTAACTATCATTCATTGACTATTTATTTTGTGCCAGAAAATGATCATATATATCATTATATTCATTTTACAGATGAAAACAGAAACTTAGAGAAGTTATCACCACCATTATTATCACTATCAAGGTAACAAGGTAACAACTCGCATATTCTGCACACACATACTGTGCTAAATACTTTATAAGGATTCTCTTTAATTCTCACAATGATTCTGAGTCAGAGCCATTATGACTCTAATGTGTAGATAAGAAATCGTAGGCTCAAAGAGGTTAAATAATTTGACCAGCTTGTTGGTGGCAGCCTGTTACTGGGCCCATGTCTGACTCCATTCACCCTCCACCCACTAGCCAGGTTCTAAAGTATAAGTTGTGCTATTCAAATTATACTGAAATTCTCAAATAATCTTAAAGGTAGAAATGATATTTTTATGGTTTTCAAAAATAGGTATTTGCTTGAAGATGTTAAACATTGAATTAAACTTCTGTAAGTTCAGTAAGTAACAATTAACAAAGTTAAAATATAAATATAAATATATATATTTTATAAATATATTTAAATATATATATATAATATACATATTTTATAAATATATATAAATATATGTATTTATAAATATATATATGTATTTATATATATAAATATATAATATATATTTTTATAAAAAATATATAAAAATTTATATACAAATTTTATATAAAAAATAAAAAATTATATATATATTTATAAAATATAAATATAATATAAAAATTAGGAAAAGCTATTTGTAGCATGTTTAACAATATGTATTAATTGAATATGTGTGCAGATACTGTTTTAAGCATGGACTATGTACAGGAAAGAAACATATAGATCCTGACCCTAATGAAACTTATATTCTAAAAGTAGGGTTAATATCCTTACAAATCGTCTCTAACAATGAGCATCAATGCAATATAAAAGTTTTACAGGGAATAAGGATGAAAATAGGCAATAATAAAAGGAATTGTCAGGGAAGTATACTCATGCTCCTATTAGTAATGAAAGAAATGAAATTGAAGCAACAATGAGATATTACTTTTGATTTATTCAAAAGAGTAAAGATTAAAAACAATGATTGTACATAGAGCTGGAGTTGGTATAAATACAAGCATACATATTCTACTAGTTGAAGCAAAAAGGGCCTAGAAATTGAGGTAAAACTGGTTACTAGAACTGTTACCATCTCTCAAACTTGGAACTGAATAAGAAATCAAATAATAAAATGGAATTTACATATACTGGAACATTATTCAGTCTTTATACACAAGAATTAAATCACTACGTGCCAAAAGGAAATGTTGTTAAGAAGTGAATGCTATCATTTTGTGAATAAGAGGTTGCAGAGAATGTGCAAGGAATGAATCATTTCTATAAAAAAAAAAAAAGTATCTATACGCACACACAGTCTTGGGAAATGTAAGGTTTATTTTGTTTTTTCATTTTGCACATCTATGTTTTAATAGTAAAGTATAATTTCTATCCTTTTTAGGCTGCACCTATACAAAATTTCAGTTGTGTGAATGCTGTAAGTTGAGGGAGTTAAATCCACCAGCTGTTAAGATCTTAAAGGAAAAAAGCCAACAAATGGAATTCATGGCCCCTATCATGCTACCTATTTCCTGACTAAATTCTACCAAACCCGCTATGGACAAACACATAAAATATACTAGAATTAGAAAGCATATTTCAAAGTACTTTCCCTGTTATCCTCTAGAAAACAATGAAAATTAGAATTATTTACTATTTGTTAGCACCTAAAAATAGCGTGTTACTATCAATGTCTCAAATAGTCATTAAAGATGCGGAAGCTATGAGTCATGGTTGGCAGGTTGAACATCTTATTAGCCCATAGAACTTGGATTATGTCTTCCTATTTCATCAGGTAAGCCAAATATGGCATCAGAGGAACAGTTAATTCCCTCTGCCCTCCTGGCTGCTGCTATTAAATGACGCTTTTCATCACTATGCAAGTGCGAAGAAACTAAGTGTAGCAACTACAACTTTGTTATGTTGGGAAAGGGATAATTTGATAAGCTCAGGACTTGCCTAATAAGGGCTAGAGTCTAAATATTTATTCAATTGGCGAATCAAGTATAACTACCCATGCTATTGGTATTATATGGAGTCTCAAATATTAACAATTAGGTTCCTTTGAATCTAAAAGAACTTATGTTAAAATTTTCGCTGGAGATTGTCATCTAATCTAAGGCAAGACATTACATTTATGAAGAATGTAGTTTTTATTTTTTGGAATTATCAGGTAGGGAAGTTTATTTTTTTTTTTAATTTGTAGTTTTAATTGTGGGAATGTAGGATTCGTCTGTTAAAAAAGGATAGATTTTTCTTCCCTAATATCCAGTTCTGCAAAGAAGAGGTTTAAAGCTGAAAAGCCTTGTATGCTCAAGCCTAGTAAGCTATTGAAAAGCAAAAGCCTCAAAAACACACAAATTTAGATTTTATGACAGTATATGATTTATATGGGGAGTTGCTATCTAAAGCTTTTACTTAAGGAATGTTTTACAGCTTGCAAGTAGCTTTATGTAGTTCTCACTTGAGATAATTTACAGAACAACTCAGTGCAGCTCAGGAGGTTAAGTGCATTACTCTGAGACATTCAGGCAGTAGGCAGCAAGGTTCAATTAAAATGCAGTTCGTCCAAGTCTATATTTGGTTATATTTTTAGCACAGTCAGTCATCTTTCTATGTATTACGTTTTCATTGGGTTACCTATGACATGAACACAGCTTTGCGTAAAATGACCTATAAATCTTTCGTGTCCTTCACAACTCTAGACATTAAAGCAAAGAGTGAGAATGGCAAATAGCTGACATTTACCTTGGGACTCCCCCCTGACGTGGCACTCCACACTGACGTGGCACTTTTTGCTGTTGTTACTCTATGTGGCTTCAAAATCCTTTACATTAACTCTTCATAAATCTCCTATAAATTAACTAGATTTAAAATGCCAGGGAAAACCTACTTTTCTCAGCCCTGGAATAACGTTTTATCATGTTCCATACTCCCAACTCTTACCAATTACAGTCATAAAAAAAAAACAAACAAAAAAAACTTTAGTGCATCTGGAATGAATTCATTTCATATTAATCAATATGATTAGTAAATCTTAACCTGATTTTTTCCCTCCTCTTAATCTACCACAAGGTTGCTGTCCCCAAATCAATTTTTATTTTGGTACCTTTTGGTTTAAATATCTTCATTGTTTTTCCAGTGGCTATTTAATTAGGTCTAAACTTATTCTGACGTTGAACATCATTGGCCCATCATCTCTTTTTAGTCTCACCTAACAAGAACACCATTTGCAGACAACTAGGACCATTCATTTCCTAATGCACATTCTTCTTATCATCACTTTCCTTTTGAGGACTTCTACAGGAAGTACCCTCTTTCCTTCCTTATCATACTCCAACTATCTTCATCAAAATCCCCAACAGTTTTCTAGGATAACCAGCTGCTATCGAGTTTTAATTCTGTTTCTGCCACTTCCCAGTTGTATAAACTTGGTCAAAGTACTTTTCTGTGCCTCAGATTTGCCATTTATAAAGTGGAAATGGAAGCAATGACTATCTCCTGGAGTTGTGAAGATTACGTAAGTTATTGTATATAAGTTAGAAAAGTGACTGGAACATAGTAAGTGCTACACAGCAATTCCTATTACTATTATCATTATCATTTAAGAAGTTATTGTCTTTCATTTGACCCTAATACCATTAAGTACCATCTTGCAATAAGACACTTATCACACTTATGGCCTTGTACATTAGTATCTGTATATATGCCCTATATTCTCTTCTAAATTTCTGGTTTCTATAAGGAAGTTATCATGATGTTAATATATTTTTATTTCACAAAAACAATAATAGTGTTTTGAACATTATTTATGATCAATGAATATCTATTGAACCCAATATTTTGACAAAAGAATGTTGTCTATAAACATAATTTAAAATGTATCACATTTTCACAATTAATTGCCTTTTCCATGTTACACATATACAGTAAGAAGTAAATCATCTTCTAGAAACTTAAAGCAAAAATGACCTTCAAAGAGATTGCAATTCACCTTCTGACTTCTTGTTTAGGAGTATCTAAGCTATTCCAAACAAATGACTACTTCTCTTTATTTAATTGTTCTCAGAAGACAAAAATACTTCCATTATTCTTTTTGGCCTCTTTCAATGTTTATTTACCTTAATGTTTTTTCTCAAGCCCAGCCAAATTCTTTTGATACAGTATCTCCCAAAGATATTACCTTCTCTGTCTTTAATACAAGTAAAGAAAGATTATTAGCTTCTTCTCAAAGGATTTATTTTTCTCATCTTTAAACCAACTTAAAATGTTTTCCAAGATTTATTCTCATTCCTGAACCAAAAAGAAAATATAGAAACCAGAGCCAAGAATCAAGGATGAATGACTTTCTGGATACACTGAAATATTGTCTTGTATTTTTCATAAAGGCTACATTCTTGCCTTTTGCTCACTGTGATTGATAAGATCCACAGAACTTGGCTGCATTTGGATGGATTTTCTCTGATCCAGGGCTGCCTGACTCAGTCCCAAAGAGAACTGTTTTGCAACATGGTCTATAAACCATCCTCAAGTACATCAAGGAAATTCTAGGAGGTGTTATGTGCTCTAGTTAATTTAGTGTCTTGAGCAGAAGTTATGAAATCTCAATTTCTTCAATCAGGTCAGAGCTATTAAATAAAGTCAACCCTTGAGGGGATCCTGGAGATCATTCCTAATGAGTAATCTTTTAGCTTGACCCACTACCAGTGGTTAGGTCTAAACTTAATCTTTTTAGCTTTTAGACAAGACTGCCAAGAGTTAAGGAAGTAGTGGTGGGGAGGGAGAATTAAAACCTTACTAAAATCAGTCAGGGGATGCCTGTTTTCCTTGCTCTGAATATAGCTCACCTCTCATATAGCATGAATGCAATATTTTATAGCATGAGTCACTGCTCTAAGAGCCGCATCTCTTTTATGTATCTCATTTCATGTTTATTTAATGGTGTTCATTATAGCATCATTTTTAACAATTCAGGAGCTTTTTCTATTATTCTTTAGGCTATCCTATTTTAGAAAAACATTTGAAAAATGCTTCTGTAACACTGCAGCAAAGACTAAGAAGTTTACAAGATAGTGGGTGAAGTTGTAGTTGAAAGACTAAAATGATAAATGATAAACACAAAAAACCCACATGTGAAGAAATACTCTGTTATTTTAGGAAAAGGAAAGGCATTGAGGGAAGATTAGATCTAAAGTTTTCCCAAAGGTTTATGCCTTGAAAATTGGAAAAAGACCAAACTCTGGAAACTGTTAAGATTTTTTTTTTAAGGATTAGGCCTGAAAGCAGGCTGAGGGATAACTACCCTAAACTGAAAACTGGATTGCACCCAATTGATATCAGATGTCTGAAGTTAACCACCAAGTCATCTTTCCATTTTACTTTCCATGATAGTGACAGGCAAATCAGAATCTATTTTTGATGCTCTTTCATGGCAGATACTGAAGAATCTGTTCTGCCTTTGTACATTTGGTGTTTATGACAGGTCATATTTTCTTTGAAAGCTGTAGGAATTGAATACACGCTAACCCAGGAAGTGGCATAAATGACCCAACAGAGATGTTGCCAGTCTCCAAATTGTGTCTATAGCTTTGAAAAGCTGCCAAAGGAAGTTTTAAAAATATATTTCAATACAGCTGCATTTTAACTTGAAACAAAAGTACAGTGCTGTTTTGCTCCTTATAAACATACAAGTATTCCACATTTAATAAAAATATTAAAAATTAAAATTAAAAAAATAAAAAATACCTGCTCAAACACTTTTAACTTGTTTATAAGCATCCTTCTATCTCTATGCATATACAAACACTTACAAATTGTGTATCCAAGTTCACATATATAGGATCATAGTATGCAAAACATTTTCATTTCATAATATATTATGAATATTTTCATGTCAATAAAAAAGATTTTGGTGCCAGGACTCTCCTGGACCTCTTAAAGAGCTGTGACAGACCCTCTTAGACCTCTGAAAGAGCTGCGCTGGGACCCTACAATACCACTGGAAGAGATGCCACATAACCCATGATCGGCACCATCCAGGACCTCTGGAAGACCACACCATGACCCGCAATAAGCACTCTCCTGGACCCTGGTAAAAGTTGCGGCGGGACCATCCCAGACCTCTGGAAGAGCTGCGCCAGGACCTGCTACCCCACTCGCCAGGCCTCCCCATGCCCTGACCAGGAACTTCAGGAGCCGCGCAACCCCGTGTCCTCCCTCCTGTACCCTCCCAGCCTCCATACCGGCCCACTCGTCTGGCCAGGGACTGTGGTAGCCGCGTGCCCTCCGGAACCCTCCCTGCATCTGTGTGGAGTCATTCGCCTGGCCAGAGACTGCTGGAGCCTTGGGCCCTCTGTGCCAAAGTCACTGGATGCCAGGCAATCCCAGAACTGTATGCACCACCCCCTACTCTGTTGCTCGATCTGGGGGTGTCACACTCCGGAGCTGCTCCCACAAACAGAACTCCCTGGCTGGGGCAGCCCCAGAGGAACTACACAGGGTCACTCCCTATAAAGATACAGCAACAATACATCCCCCTGGGGTCTAATCTTGGAGAAACACCACCCCAACTCTGAGGAAGGCCAGAGGCAATGGTGAAAAACAATCATGAGATGAAATTAAAGAAAAAACTCTGGCAATATGAATAATCAAAGTAGATCAACTTCCCAAAGAAACAATGGGGCAGATACACCACAAGATCCCATGCACAAACAAATAGCTGAGATGTCAGAAATCGAATTCAGAATATGGATAGCAAATAAGATTGAATTAGAATTCCAAGCAGTAAACCAAAAGATGTCTCAAATTCAACCAATTAAAAGACCAAATGATAAAAGATTTTGACACATTGAGACAAGAAGTTGCATCCCTCAAAGATCTGAGAAACACAGCAAGAATCCCTCAGTAACAGAATGCAGCAAGCAGAAGAAAGGATTTCTGAAATTGAAGACAAAGCTTTTGAATGCTCCCAAACTCTCAAAAAGGAAGAGAAATGGAGAGCAAAAACAGATCACTCTCTCAGAAAGCTCTGGGATAATTCAAAGAAAACCAATCTTTGTCTTATAAGGATCCCCGAAAGTGATGAAGTGGCTTCACAAGGCACAGAGTCTCTTCTCCATGAGATTATGAAAGAGAACATTCCAAACATGCTAAGAGATTCTGAATTTCAGATAGCAGACAGTTTCAGAACTCCAGCACGACTCAACCCGAATAAGACATCCCCCAGACACATCATAATCAATTTCACTAAAGTTAATATGTAGGAGAAACTTCTGAAAGCAGCCAGACAAAAGAAAACCATTATGTACAAGGGGAAAAATATTAGAATAACTGCAGATCTCTCTGCTAAAACCTTTCAAGCCAGAAGAGGATGGTCATCAACTTTCAATCTCCTAAAACAAAATAACTTTCAACCCAGGATCCAGTACCCAGCTAAACTGAGTTTCATTTATGATGGAGAAATTAAATACTTTAATGACATTCACATGTTGAAAAAATTTTCCACAACAAAACCAGCTCTCCAGGACATTCTTAGACCTATCCTCCATTAAGACCAGCATAATCCTCCATCACAAAAGTAAACCCACCCAGAAAATTTTGATAAAATTCCAACTTCCACAGTCGAAAAGGATTAAAAATGTCCACCAGACTCTCAAAAGGCTTATCAATATTCTCAATGAATATGAATAGTTTAACTAAGAGGCACACATTGGCTGACTGGATACAAAAACTCAAGCCAGATATCTGCTGCATCCAAGAATCGCATCTTACTTTAAAAGACAAATATAGACTCAAGGGGAAGGGATGGACATCTATATTCCAGGCAAATGGAAAGCAGAAAAAAGCAGGCATTGTAATCCTATTCGCAGATGCAATAGGCTTTAAACCAACCAATATAAGGAAGAATAAGGATGGACACTTCAGATTTGTTAAAGGTAATACTCAAGATGAGATTTCAATTATTAATATTTATGCACCCAACCACAAAATACCTCAATTTATAAGAGAAACTTTAACAGACATGACAACTCAATTTCCTCCACTTCCATAGTAGTTGGAGATTTTAACACCCCTTTAGCAGTGCTGGATAGATCCTCCAAAAAGAAGCTAAGCAAAGACATTTTAGATTTAAACTCAACCACTCAACATCTGGATGTAACAGACATCTACAGAACATTTCAACCCAACAAAACTGAATACACATTATTCTCATCAGCCCACGGAACATACTCCAAAATCGACCACATCCTAGGCCACAAATCTACCCTCAGCAAATTTAAAAGAATAGAAATTATTCCTTGCATCTTCTCAGACCATCATGGAATAAAAGTTGAACTCAGTAATGACAGGAACCTGGATATGCATACAAAAATATGGAAGCTAAACAACCTTATGCTGAAGGATAGATGGGCTGTAGACAAGATTAAGAAGAAAATCACCAAATTTTTGGAACAAAACAACAATCAAGACATGAATTACCAGAACCTCTGGGATACTGCAAAGGTGGTCCTAAGAGGGAAATTTATAGCACTGCAAGCCTTCCTTAAGTAAATTGAAAGAGAGGAAGTTAATAACTTAATGGAACATCACAAGCAACTGCAGAAGGAAGAACACTTCAACCCCAAACTCAGCAGGAAAAAATCAATAATCAAAATTGGAGCAAAATTAAATAAAATTGAAAACAAAAAAATTATACAACAGATCAATAAATCAAAAAGTTGGTCTTTTGAAAAGATAGAAAAAAACAGATAAACCTTTGACCAACCTAACCAGGAACAAAAGAGTAAAATCTCTAATTTCATCAATCAGAAATGGTAATGATGAAATAACAACAGACCCCTCAGAAATTCAAAAAATCCTAATGAATACTACAAGAAACTCTACTCTCACAAATATGAAAATCTGAAAGACATTGACCAATACCTGGAAGTACGTCACCTACCAAGACTTAGCCAGAATAAAGGGAAAATGTTGAACAGGCCTACATCAAGCTTTGAAATAGCATCAACTATACAAAATCTCCCTAAAAAGAAAAGCCTAGGACCAGATGGCTTTATGTGAGAATTCTGCCAAACCGCTAAAGAAGACATAGTACCTATATTACTAAACCTCTTCCAAAATGTAGAAAAAGAAGGAATATTACCAACACATTCTACAAAGCAAACATCACCTGGATCCCCAAATCAGGGAAGGACCCAACAAGAAAAGAAAATTATAGACCACTATCACTAATGAATATTGATGCTAAAATACTCAATAAGATCCTAACAAACAGAATCCAACAACACATCAAAAAAATTATACACCATGACCAAGTCGGATTTATCCCAGGGTCTCAAGGCTGGTTCAATATAAATAAATCTATAAATGTAATTCAGGTCATAAACAAACTAAAAAATAAGGACCATATGATTCTCTCAATTGATGCAAAAAAAGCTTTTGATAATATCCAGCATCCCTTCATGATCAGAACACTTAAGAAAATTGGTATAGAAGGGACATTTCTTGAACTGATAGAGGCCATCTACAGCAAACACACAGCCAATATTGTATTGAATGGAGTTAAATTGAAATTATCACTTAGATCAGAAACCAGGCAAGGTTGCCCATTGTCTCCATTGCTCTTTAACATTGTAATGGAAGTTTTAGCCACCGCAATTAGGGAAGAAAAGATGATCAAGGGTATTCACATTGGTTCAGAAGAGATCAAACTTTCACTCTTCGCAAATGATATGATCACATATCTGGAAAACACTAGGGATACTACTACAAAACTTTTAGAAGTGATCAAGAAATACAGCAATGTATCAGGCTACAAAATCAACCCCCTGTATATATATAGGTATATATAAATCTGTAGCCTTTATATATACCAACAATAGCCAAGCCGAAAAAACAGTTAAGGACTCTATTTCTTTCATAGTAGTGCCAACGAAGATGAAATATTTGGGAATCTATCTAACAAAGAATGTGACAGATCTCTATAAAGAGAACTATGAAACTTAAAGAAAAGAAATAGCTGAAGATGTTAACAAATGGAAAAACATGCCATGCTCATGGCTGGGAAGAATCAACATCGTTAAATTGTCTATACTACTCAAAGCAATATATAATTTTAATGCAATTCCTATCAAAGCTCCATTGTCATATTTTAAAGATCTTGAAAAAATAATACTTCATTTTATATGGAATCAGAAAAAAACTTGAATAGCCAAAACATTACTCAGCAATAAAAACAAAGGAGGAATCATGCTACCAGACCTGAGACTGTACTATAAATCGATAGTGATCAAAACAGCATGGTACTGGCACAAAAAACAGAGAAGTAGATGTCTGGAACAGAATAGAGAACCAAGAGATGAATCCAGCTACTTACCATTATTTGATCTTTGACAAGCCAATTAAAAACATTCAATGGGGAAAAGATTCCCTATTTAACAAATGGTGCTGGGTGAACTGGCTGGCAACCTGTTGAAGACTGAAACTGGACCCACACCTTTCACTATTAACTAAGATAGATTCTCACTGGATTAAAGATTTAAACTTAAGGCATGAAACAATAAAAATACTAGAAGAGAGTGCAGGGTAAACCCTTGAAGAAATTGATCTGGGTGAGTATTTTATGAGGAGGACACCCCAGGCAATTAAAACAGCTTCATAAATACACTACTGGGACCTGATCAAAGTAAACAGCTTCTGCACAACCAAGAACACAGTAAGTAAAGCAAGCAGACTGCCCTCAGAATGGGAGAAGATATTTGCAGGTTATGTCTCCAACAAAGGTTTAATAACAGAATCCACAGGAAATCAAACGTATAAGCAAGAAAAGAACAAGGGATCCCATCACAAGCTGGGCAAGGGACTTGAAGAGAAACTTCTCTGAAGAAGACAGGTGCATGGCCTACAGACATATGAAAAAATGCTCATCATCTTTAATCATCAGAGAAATGCAAATCAAAACTGCTTTGAGATATCATCTAACTCCAGTAAGATTAGCCTATATCAAAAAATCCCAGGACCAGAGGATGTTGGCATGGATGTGGAGAAAAGGGAACACTTCTACACTGCTGGTGGGAATTCAAATTAATACAGTCCTTTTGAAAAGATGTTTGGAGAACACTTAGAGATCCAAAAATAGGTCTGCCATTCAATCCTATAATTCCTGTACTAGGCATATACCCAGAAGACCAAAAATCACATCATAACAAAGATATTTGTACCAGAATATTTATTGCGGCCCAATTCATAATTGCTAAGTCATGGAAAAAGCCCAAGTGCCCATCGATCCACGAATGGATTAATAAATTGTGGTTTATGTACACCATGGAATATTATGCAGCCTTAAAGAAAAGATGGAGACTTTACCTCTTTCATGTTTACATGGATGGAGCTGGAACATATTCTTGTTAGTAAAGTATGTCAAAAATGGAAGAAAAAGTATCCAATGTACTCAGCCCTACTATGAAATTAATTTATGGCTTTCACGTGAAAGCTATAACCCAGTTATAACCCAGGAATGGGGGGAAGGGGAAAAGGGAGGGGAGGGAGGTGCAAGGTGGGCAGAGGGAGTGTGATTGTTAGGATTATACCTGTGGTGCATCTTACAAGGGTATATGTGAAACTTAGTAAATGTAGAATGTAAATGTCTTAACACAATAACTAAGAAAATGTCAGGAGGGCTATGTTAACCATTGTGATGAAAATGTGTGAAATGTGGTCTATAAAACCAGTGTATGGTGCCCCATGATCACTTTAATGTACACAGCTATGATTTAATTAAAAAAAAAAAAAAAAAAAAAAAAGAAGCTAAGCTAAGAAATTTTATAATTAAAATTAACCATTCAACATTTGCATCTAATAGACATCTATAGAACATTTCATCATAACAAAACCGAATAAACATAATTATCATCAGCCCATGGATCATCCTCCAAAATTGATCACATCTTAGGTCACAAGTCTAACCTCAGCAAATTTAAAAGAATAGAAATCATTCCTTGTATTTTCTTGGACCACCATGGAATAAACGTTGAACTCAGTAACAACAGGAATCTCCACATGCATACAAAAACTTGGAAACGAAATAACCTCATGCTGAATGATAGCTGGGTCGTAGATGAGATTAAGAAGAAATTACCATATTTTTGGAACAAAACAGTAATGAATAAATGAACTATCAGAACCTCTGGGATACAGCAAAGGCAGTCTTAAGAGGAAAATTTATAGCATTGCAAGCCTTCCTCAAGAGAACAGAAAGAGAGGAAGTCAACAACTTAATTAGTCATCTCAAGCAACTGGAAAAGGAAGAACTTTCCAACCCTAAACCCAGCAGAAGAATAGAAATAACTAAAATTAGAGCAGAACTCAATGACATTGAAAACAAAAGAATCATACAACAGATCAACCAATCAAAGAGTTGGTTTTTCAAAAAGGTCAATAAAATAGATAAACCATTGGCTAATCTAACCAGAATTAGAAGAGTAAAATCCCTAATTTCATCAATCAGAAATGATAAAGGCCAAATAACAACAGACTCCTCAGAAATTCAGCAAATCCTTAATGAATACTACATAAAACTCTACTCTCAGAAGTATGAAAATCTGAAAGAAATAGATCAATACTTGGAAACATGTCACACTCCCAGACTTAGCCAGAAAGAAATGGAAATGTTGAACAAGCCTATAACAAGGTCTGAAATAGCATCAACTATAAGAAATCTCCCCCAAAAGAAAAGCCTGGGACCAGGTAGCTTCAAATCAGAATTCTTCCAAAACTTTAAAGAGGAACTAGTACCTATATTACTGGATCTTTTCCAAAACATAGAAAAAGAAGGAATACTTCCCAACTCATTCTATGAAGCAAATATCACCCTGATACCCAAACCAGGAAAAGACCCAACAAGAAAAGAAAATTATAGACCAATATCTCAAATGAATATTGATGCAAAAATATTCAATAAGATCCTGGCAAACCAAATCCAACAACACATCAAACAAATTATACACCGTGACCAGGTGGGTTTCATCCCAGGGTCCAAAGGATGGTTCAATATACATAAATCCATAAATATAATACATCACATAAACAAATTAAAAAACAAAGACCATATGATTCTCTGAATTGATGCAGAGAAAGCTTTTGACAATATCCAACATCCTTTCTTGATCAGAACACTTAAGAAAATAGGTATAGAAAGAACATTTCTTAAACTGACAGAGGCCATCTACAGCAAACCCACAGCCACTATCATAGTGAATGGAGAAAAATTAAAATCATTTCCACTCAGATCAGAAACCAGGCAAGGATGCCCACTGTCTTCACTGCTTTTTAACATTGTAATGGAAGTCTTAGCCACCACAATCAGGCAAAAAAGGCAATCTAGAGGATCCAAATAGGACCAGAGGAGGTCAAAGTGTCACTCTTCGCAGACGATATGATTATATATCTGGAAAACTCCAGGGAATCAACTACAAAACTCCTAGATGTGATCAAGGAATATAGTAACGTCTCAGGATACAAAATTAACACTCATAAATCTGTAGCTTTTATACATGCCAACAATAGTCAAGGGGAAAAAACAATCAAAGATTCTACTCCCTTTACAATAGTGCCAAAGAAGACAAAATATTCAGGAATGTATCTAACTAAGGACATGAAAGATCTCTATAAAGAGAACTATGAAACTGTGAGAAAATAAATAGTTGAAGATGTTAACGATGGAAAAATATACCATGCTCATGGCTGGGAAGAATCAACATTGTTAAAATGTCTATACTACCTAAAGCAATTTACAGATTTAATGCAATCCCTATTAAAGCACCTCTCTCATATTTTAAAAACTTGGAAAAATTAGTACTTCATTTTATATGGAAACAGAAAAAAACCTCAAATAGCCAAGACATTACTCAAAAATAAAAAGAAATCGGGAGGAATCATGCTTCCAGTCTTCAGAGTATATTATAAATTGATAGTGATCAAAACAGCATGGTACTGTCACAAAAATAGAGAGGTAGATGTATGGAACAGAATTGAAGACCAAGAGGTGAACCCAGACACTTATCTTCATTTGGTTTTCAATAAGCCTATTAAAAATATAAATTGGGAGAAAGATTTCCTATTCAATAAATGATGCTGGACGAATTGGCTGGCAACTTGTAGAAGACTGA
Organism: Loris lydekkerianus; assembly: GCA_963574355.1. NCBI lineage: Eukaryota > Metazoa > Chordata > Mammalia > Primates > Lorisidae > Loris > Loris lydekkerianus. The sequence continues at coordinate 17,391 of CAUYPK010009849.1, forward strand.
AACTGTACCCATGCCTTTCCCCTCTAACAAAAATTGACTCTCAATGGTTAAAGGACTTAAATTTAAGACAAGAAACTATAAGTATTCTTAGAGAGAGTGCAGGGGTAACACTTGAGAAAATTGGCCTGGGAGAATACTTCATGAGGAAGACACCCCAGGCAATTGAAGCAACATAAAAAATACATTACTGGGATCTGATCAAATTAAAAAGCTTCTGCACTGCTAGGAACACACTAAGTAAAGCAAATAGACAGCCCTCAGAATGGGAGAGGATTTTTGCAAGTTACACTACCAACAAAAGTCTAATAACCAGAATCACAGAGAATTCAAACTTATTACTAAGCAAAAAACAAGTGATCCCATTTCATTGTGGGCAAGAGACATGAACAGAAGCTTCTCTGAAGAAGGCAGGCACATGGCCTACAGACACATGAAAAAATGCTCATCATCTTTGATCATCAGAGAAATGCAAATCAAAACTACTCTGAGATACCATCTAACTCCAGTAAGAGTAGCCCACATCAAAAAATCCCCAAACAACAGATGTTGGCGTAGATGTGGAGAAAAGGGAACACTTCTGCACTGCTGGTGGGAATGCAAGCTAGTATGTTCCTTTGGAAGGAATTTTGGAGAATACTTAGGGATCTAAATGTAGACCTGCCATTTGATCCTGCAATTCCTCTTCTAGGTGTATACCCAAAGGACTAAAAATCATTTGGCAATAAAGATATTTGCACCAGATTGTTCATTGCAGCTCAATTCATAATTGCCAAAACATGGAAGAAGCCCAAGTGCCCATCAACCCATGAGTGAATTAATAAATTGTGGTATATGTGCACCATGGAATAGCATGCAGCAGTAAAAAAAATAAATAAAAAAAAAAAAGGAGACTTTACCTCCTTTATGTTCACATGGATGGAGCTGGAAAATATTCTTCTTAGCAAAGTATCTCAGGAATGGGGAAAAAAGTATCCAATGTACTCAGTACTACTGTGAAACCAATTTATAATAACTCACACTTGCATATGAAAAATGAAACACAACTTTAGGCTATGATGAAGGAGGGAAAGGGAGAACAAGGGATGGGGAGCGGGTGGGAGGGATAGTAGGGGATAGTAGAGGGACCACAACTATGGAGCACATTGCAAATACAAGTTGGTTCTGTCATATGTAAAACACAAATGTCCTAATGCTATAATTGGGAAAATGAGATGAAAGCTATGCTGATTAGTATGATGTAAGCACTCCAATTTGTTCAAATAATCAACACACTGAAATGGGCATAAATGTATGATCTATGTACAAAAGACTTAATAAAAAAATAAAATAAAATAAAAAAGAATCCAGTATTTATTTTTTATTTCTTTTTAACTTAAGAATATTATGGGAGTACACACATTTTGGTCACATAATTTGCTTTGGTACAATTTGAGTCAAAGTTATAAGTGTGCCCTTCACCTAGATAGTGTGAATTTACTCATCCCCTCCCCCATTTCATTTCCATTAAGTTTTGCTTCCATATGCACACATAAGTGTTGATTAATAGTTTCAATGTCGGACTGAGTACATGTGGTGTTTGTTTTTCCAGTCTTGCAATACTTCACTAGAATGGTCTTTGGTTACATCCAGGTTGTTACAAAAGATACTAGATCACCATTTATTATGGCTCAGTAATACAATATATACTCGAGTATAAGCCGAGTTTTTTCAGCACAAAATTTGTGCCACGTTCGGGTTTTTCGGCACAAATTTTGTGCCGAAAAAACTCGGCTTATACTCGAGTGTGTACAGTAATTCACGGCATACATATACCACATTTTATTAATCTGCTCATGTATTGATGGGCATTTGGGTTTTTCCACATCTTTGCAATTATAAATTGTGCTGCTATAGACATTCTAGTACAAGTGTTTTTTTATAAAATGTCTTTTTCTCCTTCAGGTAAATAGCTAGCAATGGGATTGTTGGATCAAATAGTAGGTCTAGTTCTTTGAGGTATCTCCCTACTCCTTTCCATAGAAGTTGTACTAGTTTGCCGTCCCACCAACAGTATGTATGAGTGTTCCTCTCTCTCTCCATCCACACCAGCATCTGTTGCTTTGGGACTTTTTGATAAGAGCCATTCTCACTGGATTTAAGTAATAATTCATTTTGGTTTTGATTTGCATTTCCTTGACGATTAGAGATGTTGAGCATTTTGTCATGTGTTTATTGGCCATTAGTCTATCTCCATTTGATAAGTTTCTGTTCATATCTTTTCCCCAGTTTTTGATGAGTTTATTTCATTTTTTTCTTACTGAATTGCATAAGTTCTTTATAGATTCTGGTCATCAACTTTTATTGAATGCATAGCATGGAAATATTTTCTCCCATTCTATATATTGTCTATTTGCTCTATTGATTGTGTCCTTGGGCTGTGCAGAAACTTTCTAATTTAATCAGGTCCCTTTTATTTCTTTTTGTTGTTGCTGTGATTGCCTTAGGGGTCGTCTTCATAAATTCTTTGCCTAGACTGATATCTATAAGAGTGTTTCCACAGTTTCTTCTAGAATTCTTATAGTGTCATGCCTTAGTCTGTTATCCATCATGAATTAATTTTTGTATGTGGTGTGTGGTGCAGATCTCATTTCAGTCTGGCTATCCAGTTACCCCAGCAATATTCATTGAACAGGGATTCTTTACCCTTGTGTACACTTTTGTCTTCTTTGTCAAAGATCAGATGGCCATATGAGGACGGGTTCATATCTGAGTTCTCTATAAAAGATTTCTGTACCTCTAACAATATAAGAGTCAGTCTGATGTAAGGTAAATGTCATTGTTGAAATTTCTGGTAAATTTTAGTAATCTGAGGACATTATGACATCCTTAAAATTGGGACAGTCCTAGACTGATGGTTACTTTAGTTACAGAAGATCATCTCCCCATGTATTCTAAGGCTAAGTTGTAAGTCTAGGTAGCTCACTCAGTTTTTACACTTTGAGTTTTTATATCTATGATAGGTATAAAAAATGAAACTATGGTTCAACATATATAAATCCATAAATATAATTCACCTCATAAATAAAATAAAAAACAAAGACCATATGATTCTTTCAATTGATGCAGAAAAGGCTTTTGATAATACTCAGAATTCTTTCATGATAAAAACACTCAAGAAAATAGGCTTTGTGGAACATTTCTTAAATTGATAGAGGCCATATAGAGCAAATCCATAGCCAATATCATATTGTACAGAGTAAAACTGAAGGCATTTCCACTCAAATCTGGAACTAGACAAGAATGTCATTGTCACCACTGCTATTCAACATAGTATTGGAAATCCTAGCCATCAAAATCAGGCAAGAGAAGGAGATCAAAGGTATTCAAATGGGGACAAAGGAGGTCAAACCTCACTCTTTGCAGATGACATGATCTTATACCTGGAAAACCCCAGGGATTCAACCTCAAAGCTCTTAGAAGTGATCAAGGAATACAGCAGTGTCTCATGATACAAAATCAATACACACAAATCAGTAGCCCTCATATATGCCAACAATAGTCAAGTCAAGAATAAAATCAAAGACTCTATTCCTTTTACTGTAGTGCCCAAGCAGATGAAATACCTGGGAATATATCTAACAAAAGATGTGAAAGATGTTCATAAGGAGAACTATGAAACTTGAGAAAGGAAATAATAGATGTCAACAAATGGAAGAACATACTATGCTCATGGCTGGGAAGAATCAATGTTGTTAAAATGTCCACATTACCCAAAGCAGTCTATAGATTTAATGCAATCCCCATCAAAGTACCAATGTCATACTTTAAAGAACTTGAAAAAAGTATTACTTCAATTTATATGGAACCAGAAAAAAACCAAATAACAAGTACAGTTCTTAGAAATAAAAACTATTCTGACACATCTCGTTGCCAGACTTCATGTTATATTACAAAGCTACAGTGATCAAAACACCATGGTACTGGCACAAAAATGGAGATGCATATCTATGGAATAGAATAAAGAATCTAGAAATGAACACAGCCACACAAAAAATCATCATTTGATCTTTCACAAGGCTAACAAAGATATGGACTGGTGTAAAGAATATTTAACAACGCTGGATGAACTGGTTATCCTGAAGACTGTAGAAAACTGAAACTGGAGCCATACCTCTTGCCATTGACAAAAGTTGATTTTCTCTTGATAAAAGACTTAAATTTAAGACACAAAACAATAACAAGTCTAGAAGAGAATTTAGGGATAATGCTTGAAGATATTGGCCTGGGAAGAAAACTTTATGAGGAAGACCTCCACACACCCCCAGCAATTGCAGCAACACCAAAAATAAATAATTGGATTTGATCAAGCTAAAAAGCTTTTGTACAACTAAGCAAAGCTTAGTTTATGTGCAAAAAGTTTTGCACATAAAAAGCAAACAGACAGCCTTCAGAACAGGAGAAGATTTTTGTATATTATGAATCTGATAAAGGCCTGATAACTAGAATCTACAAAGAACTGAAATTAAACAATAAGAAAAGTGCAAACAACTCTCTCTATAAGTGGGCAAGAGACTTGAACAGAAACTTCTCTGAAAATGGCAGGTGAAAGGCTTACAAACACATGAAAAAATTCTCATCATCTTTAATCATCAGAGAAATTCAAAACAAAACCACTCTGAGATGTCACCTAACCCCAATAAGATTATCCCACATCATCAAGTCCCGAAACTGCAGATGCTGGCATGGATGTGGAGAGAAGGGAACCTTTCTGCACTGCTAGTGAGATTACAAACTAATACAGTCTTTTTGGAGAGAAGTATGAAGAATCCTCAAAGATTTAAAAATAGACCTTCCATTTGATCCTGCAATCCCATTACTAGGTATCTATGCAGAAGAACAAAAATCATTTTACCACAAAGACATTTTCACCAGAATGTTTTATTGCAGCTCAATTCATAATTGCCAAGTCATGGAAGCAACCCAAATGCCCATCAACCCATGAATAGATCAACAAACTGTGGTATATGTATACCATAGAATATTATTCAGCCATTAAAAAAGATGGAGACTTTACATCTTTTATGTTTTCCTGGATGGAGCTGAAACACATCTTCTCAGTAAGGGAGTATCGTCATAAGACTGGAAAAATAAATATCCGCTGTACTCAATACTAATATGAAACCAATATATAAACAATTACATGCTCATATGAATAATAAAATACAAATATAGTCTAATATAAGAGCAGGGGAGGAGAAAGAGGGAAGGGGAGGATGATTAGCAGGAGGAAGGAGGCCATGTCGCAGGATCTCATCTATTGTGCACATTGTAAAGGTGTATAACATGTCTCCTGGGTGAGGCACTCTTTTACAATTGGAACTTTACCCTGGAAGTGAGAACAATGTAATCTAAAAGAAACTATGAAAGTACTAGGACAAAAAAGAACCCAAGATTTTTCTACCTAGTGGCTAAAACAATTACTATGGACTTGGAGTCCTCTACTGGTTCTTTGGGATTATAGGTGGCAGACAAGGGAAGAGTGACAGAACATGAAGATTCATTGGGATGGTTCCAGGGCCATCTATAGGTCCCAGAGCCCCCCTATGAAACAAGAGAATATGTGCTATATTAGCTACTTCTGAACTGACCAAGATGCATGCCTGATCCCCACTGAGGTGAGTCACTGTTCCAGGAATTTGTAGTTGAAAGTAAGTGTATAGTTACTGGGCTATGGTAACTACAGGGTTTAGACTTGAGCATTAAAAATCAAGGTGCCACCTGCCAGTGTATCATCCTTAAATTAAGTGCAATCCTGAATTATGGGGGAAAGGGTAACAAAGAGACTCGCAGAGGAAGATGCTGCAGAGAAGAAAATGGAGCAGACATACAGAAAAGTAGACATAAAAGAACAAGAAACTTTTAGTAAGAGGACTTTGAGGGGAGGGGCTACCTGAGACAATGAAGCCCAGCTATCCCCAGTGCCCCTGGGCTCCAAAGAGCACGCTTGCATCCTTACAGTGATGTCCACTTTGTCATGCTAATTCAAATGAGCTCATCTTTTTTATAATTAAATCACTCCCATCTGGGGTACAGTTTTAGCTCAACTCTTCTACTTTATCCTGCCCTGTCCCATTTCTCTAACTAAATCAAACTATCCTAAGAAACCTTATCATTTAATAAATACAATTCTCAAGGGACCAAGGTTTACAGAAAATGTAAAAGATCTGTGAAATGGAAATACATGGGAGGATGAGGAATTAGTCCAAAGAACTCATCTGAACAAAAGGAAAGCAGAAAAGTTGCAGGGGGGATGTCTTTGGAATAATACCAATAGTACAGTCACTTCTATAAATCTATTTATGCCTTCTTCTGATTTCTTCAACATGCTAAATTCCTCCTCTTCCTAAGTTATTTCAGCTTTCTGCTTCCTCTGTATACAAAATAACTCCCAAATTTCTCCATGTTCCTCTTTGTTCAACCGTCTGCTCAAACATTATTTCTCAAAGAGAATGTTTTTTGGCCACTACATCTAATGTTGTGGTGTCCAGCACATTACCTGACATGTTTTATCTGAATTCATCTTATTTCTTTATATGTTTCCTCTATTTCCAAGAAAATGAAACCTACAATGCAGACAATAATCTTCCCATACTTATCACTACTGCATTCCCAGAGAGCCAGGTCTGAGTACCCTAAAAAATATGTTTTCTGAACAAACAAACAAAACACTTCAAGTTCAGGAACTAGACCCAGACCAGTGTCCACCCACTGTGATTAGGCACAGAAACATGCACAGATAAGATTTTCCCAGATGAGACAAAGGGCAGATAGCTCACTAGCTCACATTTCTTGTAAACAGAGTTTCCATGATGCAAAATACAACAAAGATGAATTGAAACCTAAAGAGAAGATGGTGACACAACCTACAATGCAAATACTAGTCTCGGAAATAATTCAAGGAAAAGATATCTCTTCCCACACCTTAAACAGCTGCATGTTGTTAGTCAACCCAGAGGTATGCCAGCAAACGTGAAGCCAGAATGAGCTAGGACATGTGGGAAGATGTAACTTTAATAAAATGTCACTCTTGGCCTATAGAAGAGGAATCTATAGCCAACAGCATCCTAAACTGTTGACAAAACAACATAGCTTTAGAAACTGTCTCTCTCCAAAACCATCCCTTCCTGCTCCCATCTTTATGTTTCTCCAAATTTCTATTCCTCCAAGGATGAAAAGACTATGTCATCAAAGGATGGAGAATGCCATTATGGGATTTGCAGAGAAGGAAATTGTTGGAAGAACAAAGCTTCTGGAAGACCAGAACCAAAGTTACTCATCCTCAGATCCCTCGTGCCTTGTACAAAGCCTGGCACAGAGCAACCATCAATGTTTATTGAATCAATAAATGACTAAGAATAGGCATGTAATCCTAGAGCTTGAGAGTTGAGAGGGACTTCAGAATAATCTCAATTTACAGAGGAGAGGATTGAGCCTCAAAGGAAATAAACAACTGCTCCAGGGTCTCGTTGACTCCCAGACCAGGACTCAAGGTGTTCTTCTCTTTCACACCCCCACTGCATCTGCTGCTTGCTTTTTTCTACACACACTCCCATTTGAGCCTCACCACCCTTGTCAGAAGCATCAGAGCCAGGAGAGTGATAACCCTTCATTTGCACTATGAAGGAGGAGACCCAAAGCAGTTAAGACATTTGCCCATATTTACACAATTCATTTGTGAGAGGTGTCAGGGCTAGTCTCTGAGTTTCTAACTCCTGGTATCCCCTGAAACGTACAGAGGGGAAAAGCTTTGCACTGACACGAAGGATGTATTATTTGCTGGAGCTGCCATAATGAAGTACCACAACTGTTTTCTTGACAGTTCTGGAAGTTAGAAATAAGAAATCAAGGTGTTGGCAGGTGGATTCCCTCTGGGGGGGCTGTGGATGAAGGATCTGTTCCAGGGTTCTCTTGTTGGCTTGCTGGGGGCATCCTTTCCCTGTGCCTTTTCACATTGTCTTCTATCCATACTTTGCTGCTGCTAGGTGCAGATTTTATAAAGACACCAGTCATATTTGATAATGAACCCTCCCTACTCCAGCATGACCTCATCTTAACTAATTACATTTGCAATTACCCCATTTATAATAAAGTCACATGCTGAGGTACCCTGTGGGGGAGGTTAGGACTATGACGCATCAGTGTAGGGAGGGTCAACACAGTTCAACATATGATAGCTAGAAAGTAGTATAGAAGTAGAGAGATGATTTTTCAGATAAATTGACTGGTGAGTGATTGAATCAGTAACAATAGAGGCAGAAAAGAAATTGGCATGGCAGGGCCAAGGATCTCTGTAGGAAGCAGAGAGCAAGGAGGAGTAATGAGGCTGAGTGGGCCAGGCGTGGGATCTAAAGACCCTTGAAGAGTCTCCCTACAGAGAATGTGGTAGGTACCTAAGGATTATGGGGGCAGAATAGGCTCATAGGCAGGCTCTCACTTTCTGAGCTCCTGACCAAGTTTCACACCCCTTTACTCCAAATGGCAAACCTCATCACTGAAAGGGTGGATCTGTTCTTATTTAAAAGGTACTCAGTGGAAGCCATAAATATCACCTAAAACAGGTCAAGTAAGAGAATCTTCCTCAAAGAATGAGGAGGGAAGGGAAATTATTGCGGTAAGTAAGGGAAAAGCTCCTGTGCCCCATGTCACTTCCTTTGGGTCACCTCTGATACCAACCCTGCCAAGCTGAACGCATGGTAACAGTGTCCATTCAAGTACACACAAATGTTTCTCTCCACCTTTTTACCTCAAAACTTTCTGTTAACGTGGCCCACTAGAGCCAGTGGGACAAATGCTCCAGCCTCTTCCCTTAGGATGGACAGTTTTGGAGGCATACTGTTCCCTTCAAAGGGCTTCCAGCAGAATTATCACCTACCATTGCCTATGACACATGATAATTCTCCTTAATGTTGTCTTTCCCACCTTTCTTCTCTCATTGTCGCCTCTCCCTCACTTCCACTTTTGGGGATCACCTCTAAAATATACTTTCTGTGTTCAAGTCCTGCCTTGGGCTCTGCTTCTAGGAAAATCTAAACTAAAATAATAAAGAAGAAAACTAGGGTTAGCTATAGGGATCCCGGCACATAAAAGTTACCTACTGGAATGATGTGCTTGCTCCCAAAGGGTTGAATTCCATAAAATGGCTCAGCTGTCTGCTCTGTGTAAGGCACCTGCTAGGTGCTACAAATGGTAAGTGGAGAAAGACATGGCTTCTGCCCTCAGGAAGTTTAAAATCTATTAGAAGGGATTTGTGCTTTGAAATATTCTCTAACTCTTGCTGAAACATAAGGATACATCTTCAATTGATATTTTTGATCCATGAGGACCCTATATTAATTGCCAAAAATTCCACCACTTCTCCTGCTTCAGAACATCCCACTCAGTTTATGATCCAAGTTCCCATGGCTCCAATTTACATGTGATTCACACAACATCTGTTTAATTTTAAAGTTTATATGGCAGCCTTTTGAAATCCCAAGGACTTTTTCCATTTTTCTCTTCCCTCAAACACCAAGAGGATAGAGAAAATTAATTTCCTGTATAAAAATGTGAGACGACAGAAGGTCTAAGGTTAAACCTATTTACTCAGAAAATCATTGCCAATATTTAGAAAAGTCTGTCTTTATTTGAAAAATTCACTCATCTACCTGACTTCTAGCATCTCATGACATTTATTATGAAAGAGTTTCAACCCATAAACATCAATGGGAAGGAAAAGTGTTCATATTTGTTATTCCCCAATGTATTGTGGATAGTTATCTAATAAGGCAATCCATTTGCTTCCCTAAATGGCCACCCTGGAAAGTTTCCCCTTTTCCTTTCCTCTGGACTGTCTGTAATCCCCACTCCTCAGAGCCTCAGGCTGGCCCCAGCAGCCCCTACTTTTCTAAGGTTTTTCTCTTTTAGTGCTAATGGCATGAACAGGTCACTTCTGGTTAGGCCTGGAGCAAGTCAGGCTTGACTCACCAGGGGGCACACATCCCATCAACCCTCCTCTCAATGAGGGGGCAAAGAAAGCTTGAGCCCTCTCCATGGAGGGGGGGGGAGGGACAGCAAGTGAGATCACTTCTTCCTCCATATTTTCATGCAGATGGCAGCTCTGTCCTTTTTTGTTTTTGTCCAAAAAGACCTTTCTTGTGTGGATCTTGCTCTGAGTTTAGGGAGACTGTCTCAGTGCCTGCAAACACACTTCTGCTCCAGCACTGTCAGGGGATTCCCAGAAACCTCGTGGGCCCACTCAAACCAGTCTACTTCAAGGCCTTGCTCAGCCACACAGGGTGGGCCTGCTATTCTCTCTCCTAAAAGGCCTCTCTGACTGCACCAACCCTGTGGTCATTTCTCCAGTGGGATCTGGTCATCCACTAGAGAACTGAGGACCAAGTAGTCTCAACTCTCAGTCCCCCAAACCTGTCAGGGGTTGTGTGATGGGTTGAACTGTGTCCCCCAAACATCTATCTATCTGTTGAAGCCCTAACTTCTAGTGTCTCACAGTATGGCCTTATTTGGAAATAGAGTTGTTGCTAATATGAGTATTAAGATGAGGTTGTTGGGTGGGCCTGATCTAATATGACTGATATCCTTATAAAAGGGGCAACTTTGGATGCAGGGCTACTTACATACGGAGGATGCCAAGTGAAGATGATGTGCCTACGAGCCAAGGAAGGCACAAAATTGCCAACCAACTTCCAGGAGTAGGTGTGAGGCATGGAATATATTCTTCCTTGTAGTCCTCAGAAGGAACCAACTTGCTAACACTTTGACCTTGAACCAGAGTTTCTCAACCTGTGGGTTACAACCCACAGGAACTGTATTAAAGGATTGCAGCATTAGGAAGGTTGAGAACCACTGTTGTAGACAGAACTCTGTAATAATGAATTTCTGGCAATTATGCTGCCTAGTTTGTGGTGCTTTGCTACTAGAGCCTTAGTAAACTAATAAAGATTCTGGTATTGCTATCATAATGTGTTCTTCCCATAAGACAAGCAATACCTCCTGTCTACCTAGATGAATTGAAAAGGGATAAAAGGAACAAAACACATCGGTTAATATCAAAAACATTAACCCACTGCCATTTCATATAATGTAAGGGAGAGCTTCACAAAAGGAATCATTTTAGAATTCGGTCAGGAAAATGTTAGCAGTTTAGGTTGCTGTCAGCCTTCTCCAATCTTGACAAAATGACTCTGGTGTTGTTTCAATACCCAAGATAATGACTAATTTGTTATTTGTTTGGTGGAGACAGTGAGAAGTCATTTGTGTCCCAGTGTTTGTTCCAACATTTGCTAACTGGATGAAACACTGGGAAACTCCCCAAATCTCTCTCAATATGTTTCCTCCTTCGTAAAATGCAAATAGTTGCATCTTGCAGAAGTATTCAGATAAATTATAAAGCAATTAATAGAAGCATTATGCCCAGCACTCCGTTCACATTTGTTCTCTTCCTTTTATGTAGTATCCAATCACCTGGAAATGGAGAAGGGGCGGGAAGGGGTGTGACAGGCCTTTCATTTAAGTGAGAAAGTCTCATTGTGCCCATCACCTGATGTCCTCTGTGCCACTTACAAGAATAGAAACCTCCTCAAACCCTTTGCTTTCTTGAAATTACACAGTTGATTCAAATTAATCATAAATTTCCTCTTCATACTGATACAATGGAAAAATCAGTTCATTTAATAAAATAAGACTTATGAATAAATAAAATTCACAGGGTCAAAGTCATTGGAATATTATTTCTATTAGGAAAACAAGATTACCTCTGTTATTCCAAAAATTTATTTCTGAACTTGCTTTATTCATGAAAGCAAAGAGAAATATTACCTGGAAAAATATAGTGTTATGTTTCAACTGTAAAAAGGGGCTCCTGACATTCAAAGTGGTCCCCAAAACTATCCATTTGCTATCTTAATATGGCCAAAGCAGAGTTCTCTCTTCAGTTAAATTAAATATTCACAGAATAACTTCTGGAAGGCTCCTAGGATTATTGGTTTGGCCTAAGAAACTGACTTTGGTGGTTCAACCAATGTATATGTATGTACATGTATGTATTTTTATGTGTGTGCATGTGTGCCTTTGTGTGTACTTTCATATGTTTGAATGTGTAGATATATGTGTGTGTATCAAAGTAATCAAATTATTCTGTAACTTACTTTGTTCACTTAAAATATGCATGCCTACCTTTCCATAGCACCATACAAAGATCATTCCTAAATGATCTAATTGATTCTTTCTAACACCTGTATAGTATTCCATTGTGTAGATGTATTTTCATGTTTTTAACCAGCAACATCTTAATAAATGTTTAGGTTATTCCCAGTTTTTTGCTATTATAAATGTTTGATACTTGTGCAAATGTATCTAAAGGATGCAGCAGGATTTCTGATTCCAAGAGAAACACATTTTACATTTTGATAGATATAGTCAAACTGCCCTCTTAAAGATTCCACTAATTTCCAGTCTCACTGGAGGTATATGAAAAGGCCTATGGGAGAAGGGTAGAGGTCACTTTTTCTAAATGCAGATGCCCAGGTTTCAGATGCCCTTAGAAATTCTGATGCAGCATGTCTGAAGTGGAACTAAAAATATCTGGATTTTTTTTTTCAGTACCCAGACAGTTAAAATGATTAGTAATATACACTATTCAGGGGATAGGCGCAAGAAAAATCCTGATATCCCAATATACAATGCATCCATGTAACCAGAAATCACTTGTTACCCCTAATCTACTGAAATAAAGTAGATAAAATACATGGGGTTCTGATTTTTTAATAAAGGTCAGAATTTGGAATCTCTAAGGTACACCATCTATTATTGCGGGAGGTACCCATTAGCTATGTATCAGTTATTCATCTTCCTGTGAATTACTCACACATGTATCTCTGACCTGTGTAAGGGAAGGTAGCATTGAAAACTAGCTAGAATTATTACTCCAGAGATAAGATCTGTCTGCTGAACCTGTTTCTCTACATATAGCTGTAAAATTTCTGTCTGTATTGCTGAGATTTATTTTAAATCTAAAAACAAAATGTCTTATTTTGTTCTAACATTTTATTTAGGAATGAGGGAGCAGATACCATATCCCCGCTATTCTACTCAAAGCTCCGAGTGTGAGTTGAAGAATCCTTTGAAAAGATTTCATGAACTTAGATGGAACATTTGACCAGTGGGAATTAAAACCAAAGACATTTGCCACTATATGTACCTGTCCCAGTATGGTGGGAAATTATATGTTGGACTGAATTATTTTACCTTGATGAAAAAGAGATCTACCCTCAAGTCTGACCAGCTAACCCTGGGATCTAGGATGCACTTCTGCATCTTCCTAGTAAGATAGTAAAGAATATCTTCAAGGTCAAAGACCTGAAAGATCCTCCCTAAAACTCATCAAAAGCCTAACCCAGCAGTTCTCAATCTGAATGCACATTAGAACCACTTAGGGAGTTTTAAAAACTACTGATGCTCAGATCCCACGCCAAGAGATTCTAATCCAATGGAACTGGGTTGGAGCCCAGGCACTGGTCTGTTGTAAATGGCTGTATAGGATTTAGTGTGCACCAGGATCAAGAACCACTGTTGTAACCTGTCATTCATGGAACAAAACTGGCACACCTCCAGTCCCTTCTTTGTGATACTCTGGTCTGAATTAAGTTACCTGTAAAAAAAGGTTAGGAATAGAAAAGAAAAAAGTTCAATAAAATCTAAAAACATTTTCTGATCGACCCTTCCTCCTCTCTCTCCCTCAGTCCATGGCTTCACATTCTGTCTCCATGTTGCCCACTGCCATGCTCAAAGAAGAGTTTTGGGGAAAGGTAACTTTTAGGCCAAAGAGGTAGGAAACCGAAAGTGCCCCCAGGAGCTGGGCAAGTAACACAGATGTGAGAGGCAGAGGCAGCCCTGTAGGACCGTGGCAAATAACAGCCCACCTGTCACTAGTTGGTCTTGACCAAAAGCTGACACATACTTAACCCCACTGGTCTCAGACAAGTTAATTTTTCTAAGGATGCCGAAAATACGATTTCTCACAAAACCTCACAATTTGTAAAGATTGGAAACTCGCTCCTTTTTTTTTTTTTTTTTTTTTTTCTTTTCTCCAAGTAGCCTAAACAAAGCACATCTGTGGATCAAATGAGAACCAAAACCTACCAAGGTATGACTCGGGACTTCAAACTTTCCATGGTTTGAATCTGGAAACATTGATCTTAAGAGCAAAACAGTAAAATACAGCTGGAACCCAAGCAATGACAGGTTTGGCTAGCTTATTAAAGTGCAGGCCTGAGTCTCTTCACCAGATGATGTTCACAAAACCATGGGGTGAATGGTACAGGGCTTGAGTTTCAGAGTTAACCCAGATGGACTGGGTGGAGCTGTTTAAGACCCATCTTTCCTGGAAATCATTTCCCTTTCATTTCCTCCCATAAAAGTCCAGGTGTGCCTTCTCCTCCATTACATGTCAAAGAAGAGACTCTTCCCAAATGATTTTCATTCCTTTTGGTCACCATCTGTGCCCCCAAACTCTGCTCCCAACAGGCATGCAGTTGTCAACACCATTAAGACAGAAGCATTTCTCATAATAAATGCAGACTATTCTGCTCATTCTCCTTTTATGAGATTAGACTGATGGGGCTGTGTTCGCTGGAGAGTGTACAGCACAGACAGACAAGTGCGGACTAACCTAAAGGGTACAGGATAAATGGAGCATGGCATCAATTAAATTAATAAAGGAAAGGAAATTACTAGATAAAACTAACTAAGCCCCCCTATCAAATGTATGGTTTGCAACTATTTTCTCCTGTTCTGCAGGTTGTCTCGTTAATTAATTAATTAAATAACTTGTAGATCAAGAAAATTTGTTAAAAATGAAGACACTTAAGGGATTGGAATTGACATATTTCAGAGAGAGTTTTTGTTAAACATTCCATGGCCAGCAAGGGACAAAATAATCCTTACACTTCTATTTCCCAGCCCTCATCTGTGAACATAGGATAATACCCTCTTCTCAGAGCCTTATACTATTTCCTATTATTGTTTTGAATATCACATTAAAAATATATATATTTGAAATTGACTTGAAAACTTGGAATTTTATGCAAATATAAAATTTTGCATAGGTTCTAGCCGAGTAATAAAATTAGATTGTGGGAGATGTGCTCAGAAGGCTCTTCCCACCCCCCGCCCACCAAAAAAAAACCATGTGAGCCCTGCTCACTCAGCCAACCAGAAAAAGCCAGGCAAGGGAGATGGCCAGGGAGGACAGGGCTGGCCAGGGGACTGGGCCTGACACCTACACCACCTGGCATTGTCCCCAAAGTGGACAACAGGTCTTGGCCAACTGTCATGTTGGAAATACAGAATATTCATGGAAGGAAGACTTATTTCTCACATTTCTCCAGACTCTAAAAACATAGCCATCACTGGCTTCCTGTAGCCACTTTAAGACCTGAGAATTGATGGTGCCATCAATCTGATTTGCTTCATTGTCATTTCTGCATAGTTATTATGGAATTGACATGATATGATTACTGTATACGCACCTACCCTATTGCCTAGTACAGCTTTGTGAAGGATTCAAAATTATTCCCTTCCCTTCCCTCCAAATAATCAGAGAAGCTAAATTCATTTTTGTTAGAAAGGGCAGAGGTCTACTCATAGAGAAACAAACAATCTAACATACAAAAAAAAAAAAAAAAAAAACAGGCCCAGGAGGATAAAAGAAGTGGTCTAGTTCTAAGAACTGAGAGCATACTGTCTTTTAAGCCATAATGGCTATTAAAAAAAAAAAAGTTTTGAGGCCAGGCATGATGGCTTTGGTCTGTAATCCTAGCACTCTGAGAGGCTAGGTGGGTAGATCATCTGAACTCAGAAGTTCAAGACTAGCCTAAGCAAAAGCAAGACCCCATATCTACTAAAAAATATAGAAAAACTAGCCAAATATTGTGGCAGATGCCTATAGTCTCAGTGATGTGGGAGGCTGAGGCAAGAGAACTGCTTGAACCAAGGAGATTGAGGGTGCTAATGAACACTGACACCACAGCACTCTACCCAGGGCAACAGAGTAATACTGTCTCAAAAAATAAAAAATGAAAAAAAAACAATAAAAGTTTTGAGAAAGAATCAGACTTGCTATGATGCTGTGATGAAGAGGGAGCATTTTATATTATGCAGTGCCAGCCCCCTTGGGTATTTATAGTAAAGATCTAATGGCTGTTTACTTAATTTTAGACTTTGAACTTACGTATTTTTTTAATGACACTGCCGAGACTGGTCAGAAGGAGAATCAATGTAGTGTGTGGTACAAGCAGAAGAATTAAATCAAAATGTAGAGCTATACTAATTTGTTAAAGTGACAAAATATATTCTCTGTCAGTAAAGGTTGTAGATGATTTAAAGAATGAAAGACCAACAAGGTCAGCACCAGGCTAAACATTATAGACAGAACCAAGAAGGGCTCTGGCAGAGGAAAGAATTTTACTAGGCTGGCAGGGCCCAAGGGTTTGGTTATAGGTGGGGTTTACTGAGATGTAGAAAAAGAATATAACCAGGAACATCCATCCCTTTTGAGTCATAATGGTTATGAAAGCCCAAGGCTGTGGCAAGTGCAAAGTGTTTTCATAGCCATTATTATTTGAGTCTCATAAAAACACATGTCTTTATATCATTCCCCCATTTTACAGATTAGAAAACTGAGTTTTAGTTCCACGGCTTGCTTAGCAGTCAGAACCACTGAATGGACGAATCAGGTCTCTTATTCATAATCCAGGGTTCTTTCCACTACGCTTAACCCTAAAGACAAACTAGGATTTGCTAAGTCCCTCCTGGGCTCCAGCACTGACCTCTGGGATTTCCAAAGCTTTTCCATGAGGAAGGTGAGACAGCAAGCAGTGTTAGAGGAAAAGAAGAACTTGGAGCAGGGAAAAATAAAAAGGTCTGAGTAATAAAGAAAGGAAGGCTAGTTGATGAGTCTTAACAGAATGAGGAGAATTTGGCCTCTTTATTGCAAGCGATGGGCAACATCCCCAAACACAGAAAACCTACGTGCTGTGTGGTTCACTGGGTCTTAAAGGATAGATGTGCTCTCAGACAAGGGCCTCCCCCTCACTTGCCTGTGAAAAATAAAGAAAAGCTTCACTGAAGAGGACATCCACCTGCAGCAGCGAAAGCCTTTTAGAAAGAAGCAATCCATCACGCAGAGAGGAGTGGGGAAAATCACACGTAGGGACCGTTTTGCTGTTGCTGGTGAGAGATGTCAACATATCACTAGCTGAAACATCAAGCTGAGAAATGTAAGGAAATCTGAGAAATACAATTCTACACCATCTCGGAATACAAGGCCACGGAGGAAACAGAAGTGTTTGCAGTCAGCACCTAAGCATGTCTCTTTTTCTCCTCCATCCGTTCACAGACCTTATCAAGTTGGGAAATCAAACACTGTCTCTGACCTAGTCTGAAATCTGAAAAGCGTTTTCTTTTTGTATGTGTGATCACACACCCACACACCCAAACACAAGTAGTACGAAATTATTCCACCCAAAGGTCAAGAAAAGGGTAAAAGCACTGCCTCCCTTGAAGGCTTACTAGGTGTTCACTTGATCACTTCTCTCTTTTCTTTAATGTTTTAAGTGAAGGGAAAAAGAGAAAGTAAGGTAAGCTGTAATCCTTGAAGACACAGCCAGAGCTGAGATTAGAAGCCAGTAAGAAAGAAAGAAAACAGTGGAATAAATAGGTTAGGTTCAGTATCTACATAGATTCTCTTAGTTTTCAGAAAGACGTCATGATAATTACAAGCTACCCCATGACCTTTGCCCCACCCCCTACTGCTTCCTGCCCGTCTCTTCCCAGACAGTCCTTTGGTGCCCCCATGTAATGAAGAGCCCGTTATCTTTTGTACATCAGCTTTGATAGCTAAGCAACACACAGCGCTTTCCTGCTGATAACAGCTGGGCAAGGGTAATGAAAACAATCCCCGTATTTATGCTGAGGAGCAGTTGGTACATCATGGAGCCTTGATCAATACTCAGCATATGAGTCTTAACAGCTCATTATCTTATGCAGAAAAGTATAACAAGATGGGTTGAGCACTACATATTTGAAAGTAAAATCTCTGAGATAAAATGATGATTGAATGCTAAGAACAAGGCTCGGCACCTGTAGCACATGGGTTACAGCGCCAGCCACATGCACCAAGGCTGGCGGGTTCCAGCCTGGCCCGGGCCAGCTAAACAACAATGACAACTGCAACAAGAAAACAGCCAGGCATTTGGTGGGTGGCTGTACTCCCAGTTACTTGGGAGGCTGATGCAAGAGAATCCTTTAAGCCCAAGAGTTGGAGGTTGCTGTGAGCTGCGACACTACAGAACTCTACTGGCACTATGTCGAGGGCGACATAGTGAAACTCTGTCTCAAAAAATAAATAAATAAATAAATACTAAGAATATATTCATTTATAGACATCTTTTCACCTCATTACTAATAACCCTGAGAAACAGGAATTCCCAAAATGATTTGCTAATATCCAGTGTGAAATCTGGATATTTCACTGGAAGAGAAAAGGAAGGAAACTGAGATGTGGTCTGTTCCTACTCTGCCTGGACACTGTGGTAGGAACACCACCATCAGTGTGGTCCTCACAACACCCTGCAACACAGGATTCATTGACATTCCAGCCATGAGGACCAGAGAGACCAAGCAAGGTACCCAAAGTCACCCAAGGCTTCCAAGACTCAGACTTTGCCTTTGTTCCTTCATTTATTTGCTTGGTCACTACCTTACTAAGTACTGGCTCTGTGACAGGCTCTGTATTAGAAGCCACAGATGTAAAGCCAAGGAAAACACCCTCTGAGGTTTCAGAACACACCAGAATTTAAAGGTTCCCAGAAGCACTTGTTTATCATTGCTCAACACAGCACCACCACCACCCACCAAATCTTTCCAAGCATCAGAGCACTGAATTAACACCTTGAAAAGCAGTTTTCCAAGTACCCCACCATTTGGTGGAGGAATTGCATGGGGGCTTAGTTTAATCCTTACATTGAGGAAAATGTGAGCCTCTACTTGGAGGTAGCCTCTTGCAGAAGAGCACAGAATTTGGTATCAGAAGATCTTGGTTCAAGTTCGTAATTTGCTACATATTATGTAAATAAACTGGAGCAAGTTACTTAACCTCTTCGAACCTTTGCTTCCTTATCTAATAAATGTACTGGACAATTCCTACCCTGATCTGTCTTTGGTAGGGCAGATGATCTTTTAAATATCTAACAGTGGTGTCAAACAAGTGCAAAATAAGTGGTGGCCATTTTTAAATATGGAACATAATAGCTGACCCACAACCAAAAAAAGATGTGCATTCTAATTTGTTGTCCCATGATTTATGAATGTCTCTGAGCTGCCAGCCATCCACATTTGGGCCAGAGACTCTTGGAGAAATGGCATATGTTACTGAAAACAACTGATTGGAGTCACTCCTATCAGAAATACTTTTAAAACAAGAAAATTGGCTCTTATCATAGTCAGCATCATGATCCGATCAAAATAACTAACTTGCAAAAGACTGACAAGAAATTAAACAAAAAGAAAAAGAAAACTGTCCAGGAGAAATGTTTACTCCCCCTTCTCTTTTCTCCCTGTGCTTTGCTGTGGTATTGTATCATTTCAGTGCTAAGTCTCTTTCCTTCCTGTATTGTGTTTGCTTTTTACCTTCACCACTTGAGTTAAACAAAACAAAGCTTTGTTTTTGTTTTTTTCTAATTATCAAAATAGAAAATAAAACAGAATTTTCTGACATCTGGTTCTCTTAAAGAATTTAGCAGGTTATATCCTTGATTCTTCCCATTCTCTAAGTCTTCGTTCAATATGATTTGGTGGCCAAAAGCAAGGATCTAGTAGTGACTCTTTTTAACTTATGCCTCTTTCCTTCCAAAACTTATCTTTCACATTTGTAATCCACAGTATTCTCATATTTATAAAATTACCTAGACGATCTTTTTCACTTGCTTCAATTAAGAATATTATGAAGAATAAAGTAAATTTATACATATCACCAGGTTAAGATGACCTTGAATGAGGTTTAAAAAATCTTCAAAGTATAATCCCATTTCTTCTAAAATACAGAGTGCCAAAAACAGGTATATACATGTTAATCAAGGGGAAAACTATATTAAAATTGTAATTTTGAGTCAAACTCAAGTCATGTTTGACTTCTGCAATTACAAGAGATATGAGATACAATACACAAGATAACAAATGTTGTGAGTAACTATTGAATATTACAATTTTAACACAGTTTATTCCTTTCTTAGGATGTGTATACATTTTTGGCACCCTCTTGAATAGTCAATAAGCAAAAATGTATGTATCTTAAAAGCTGTACACAAAAACGATATTAAAAATGAGTATATGTGAAGTTATGGTAAAATTATGAAAGATTTTTAAATATTTGGGCTACTCTGTATTTTCCAGTTCTTCTACAATGGATATATAGCATTTAATAAAGAAAAAATGGGGTATTAGATGAAGAGTGCTTACATTTAGATAAACTGCCCCCAATAATCCCCATTCATTGAATGACAGTGAAGGAATCTTTATAAAGACATAAAACCATAAGAATAAAGAGAACAGGATGAGAGGATGAGAGAAAAGAAAACAGCAACAAAATTTTGGAAGCTGGAAAGCAGATGGTCCATGGTAATTGACTTAGCAGACCCAAGAAGGCTGAATCCTAAGCTGACAGTGGGAAAAGCATGAACAGTGCAATTCACCCTGAAGAACACCCCCAAAGACTCAGAAATTGGCAGCACCAGGTACCTCTGTAAGGGGGAGGGGAGGTGAAGGTCAGACTAAAGAAGGATTTGGGCAAGTCCGTGTAAATAGTAATTAGATCCCCAAGTCCCCTCTACTACTTTAGCTGGACAGGCAACAGCCCAACCCTCCCCCAGCCCTCTCTAAAACTGGAATTTTATCCTCTAGAGATGGTATAATCCGCACAAGGGATAGCAGATTCAGGTTAGGGCAAGGGGTCTGGACTATACCAAAACTGAAGGGATTAAGCACACTCTGATAATCAACCCCTCTTTGCCATCCGCCTTTCCCGCAAAATTCCCAATGCAGGCAGGCAAGTCTTAATCCCCCAGAGGTTGGCTCCCTGGTGAAACATCCCAGTCAACTCAAAATACAATGACACCAAAAATCAGTAAGCCCCATCCATGTCTTCCTCAGCTGTGAGATTGATGTAGTTAACAAGAACATAAACACTGAGTTGAAAGCAAAGCAAAATTACCACATAAATATATACCAGAGGAGGGCGGAGCTTATGGCTCAGTGGGTAGGGCACCAGCCCCAAATACGGAGGGTGGCGGATTCAAACCTGGCCCCCACCAAATTGCAACAACAAAAAAAAATAGCCGGGCATTGTGGCGGGTGCCTGTAGTCCCAGTTGCTCAGGAGGCTGAGGCAAGAGAATTGCTTGAGCCCAGGAGCTGGAGGTTGCTGTGAGCTGTGATGCCACAGCACTCTACTGAGGGGGACAGGGTCAGACTCTGTCTCAAAAAAAAAAAATAAATAAAAAATAAAAAATATATATATATACACATATATATATATATATATACATATATATATACATATATATATACATATATATATACACATATATATATACACATATATATATATATACACATATATATATATATACACACACACACACACACATACATACACACACACCAGAGGAAAGCATGAGGGAGGGAGTGGGTAAGGACCTTAGGTATGTTTGTGGCTGGGTAAATCTGAAGGATGAGTCCTTCTACTTCCAACGGGAGAAGATCTACTAAAAGAGCTGCAAGTGGTTACCCCTGAGATGACAGAAGTTGGAGGCGGGGAAGTGACTACTGCTCTTCGTCATAAGCTCTACAGAACTGTTTAGTTGTTTAAAGATGCTAAAAACAAAAATAAGTCTATAAATAAGAACATAATTATGTCACATGAAGAGACATAATAGAAACTCTCAATGAATTGAAAATTGGGCCACATTCCTTAGTCATAATATAAAAATGAGATATTAATAAATCAGTATTTTAAAAGTAACTACCTTTCTTGATACATACTTTTAGTATATAGGGTGGGAGCAAAGAGAAAAGGTCGTGAATCATCTTATACCATGAATTAAATCCTATGTCATTGGTTAAAACAACATTGATCCCTTCTCAATTAGCTCAGATTAACTCAGTAACAAACGTGAAAAGGAGAAAGTGTCAGGGAGAACATTCTGTGAGACCTACACAAGCCTGCAGCAGCTCCAGAGCGTGTTTCTCTGTCAGTCAACTCAAAAGAGTTGTCTTATATCACATGCCCAAACAACTTCCATCAAAGTTCAAGTCTACATTTTTGTTCAATTTCAGATTAACCTGAGGGCACAAATGATTAGGTTACAGTGTTTGCCTATGTCAAGTAGAGCCCTTCTCATAGTTGTGCCCTGCTCCCAGGAGGTGTGCCACGTACCCTCACACTGTGCCCACTAGGAGGAAACACACCACCCCCCTTCCCTCCTCCCCTCTTCTGTGCTGCCCCCTCACCTTGAATTGAATTAAGTTTTTCTGTTGTGTGGGCATGTATTAGTTTGTATACTGGCTTCATATTAGTATCAAAGATACTTGCTTTTCCATTCTTGTGAGAATTTACTAAGAAGAATGTCTTTCAACTTCATCCAGGTTAATACAAAAGATGTAAAGTCTCCATCTTTTATGGCTGAATAGTATTCCATGTTATACATATGCCATAGTTTATTAATCCATGCATGGGTTGATGGGCACTTGAGTTGTTTCCACATCTTGGCAATTGCAAATTGAGCTGCAAAAAACAATCTAGCGAAGTCATTTATCTTTTTAAATGCAGCACAAGAGAACGTAATCAGCTCTTTAACTGATCTGAGGCCAAGGAAGGCCATGCAAATTATAAAGTAATGAATCACCTCACAAAGTAAGTGCAGTGGAGTATTCCTTATCCAAGATGCCTAGGGAAAGAAGTGTTTTAAATTTCAATTTTTAAAAAATATTTGTGTAATACATAGCGATTTATCATGCTTAATCCAAAAATCTGAAATCTGAAACATATCAATGAGCCTGACCTTGGAGGGTCACATCAGCCCTGAAAAAAATTTAGAATTGGGAGTATTTCAGGCCTCAAATTTTCAGAATAGAGATGTTCAACCTATATTGGCATTTTTGATACATTAAATTATTTAAACTTCTATATTTTTTCTTTATTAAATCATATCTGTGTACGTTAATGCATTTATGGGGTACAATGTGATTTGATATACAATGTGGAATTCTTACATCTTACATCTAACTGATTAACATAACCATCTCCTGACTTACTTGTTATGGTAAGACATTTATGCTCTACTCTTAATAGTTTTGAAGCGTGTCATTGCATTATGCCCATTAGGGAAGGTGCCCCAAATACCCTCCCTCCTCCCAGCCTCCAACTTCTATGTTTTTAAAAAGAATCCAAATAAAAGTAAACATTAAGTGATTCATTAGAAAAAATCGTTAGCGATAAATGTGGTAAGGGATTGACATCTATCCTAGATTTTAAAATTCTTACACAAGTTCATAGGAGAAACACTAACAGATCAATAGAAAAAGAAAGAACGTGAACCGAAAACTCATGAAAGAAAAAAAATTCCGTGAACATTCAACATGTGAAAAACAGAAAATGTGTTCAATTAGTAATTTTTAAAAATACAAATTAAAATTCCAGTCAAACTGAAATGCATTTCAAAGGTAATATTTAATACCAATTGGGGTAAGAAAAACAAGTACTCTTGTATATTGCTATTGGAAATTTAACTTGGAAAGCTATTTGGCAATATATATTATAAGTCATAAAAATGCTCATACTTATGAGCCAATAATACCTTTCCTAAAAATCTATCCTAAGTAAATGAGAGATGTAATAAAAGATTTATGTACAAAAATATTTATCACCCAGTTATGATTCCACAGTTGGGAAAAGATTCAGTAAATTATAGTTGGTTCTGTAATAGAATATTAGGTAAAAATTAAAAGTCATATTTTTGAAGAATATTTAATAACATAGGTAAATGTTCATAATAAAATATTAATGTTAAGAACACATGGTACAAATTATATATAGTAATGATTCCAATTTTGTAATATACCATATATCAAATTTTATTGTATGTATGTGTATATATATAGATATATATATATATATATATACATGATAAGTATATCTAAAAATACTAGAAAGAAGTATATGAAAATTAATAGCAGTTAACCCCCAGAAACGGAGTGTGAGTGAATTCTACTTGCCTTTAAGCTTTCTAAGTTTTGTAACATTTTTATAGTGAGTATGAATTACTTTTAGGTAGCAAATATAATAAAAGAAAGAGGTTATCCTTACCATTAAAAATAGAAACATTAACATATATAATCCAAATTCATATTTCCATAATTCTGAATTTGTGAAAATACAAACACAAGTTAAGTTGAAGTTTACCTTTGGTTGATAAACACTTTATAAAAGACAGAATGTACAAATTTGAGATTCTAAAAGGAAATATAATAGTAAAAATAGAGCCTAGCATTTATCATTTACCATGTAAAAAACACTATGACCAAACCTTTAACCTTGCCTTCTCTCATTTATGAATTTCTAGCTATAGCATCCCCATTTTCAGATAGTTCTCTTCTGGTTGAGGAAGCATCTCAATGGTCACCCTGAGTGCCCCTTTCCTAAGCAAGCACAGATCATTGAAGGCAGGGGCTGCCCTGCTTGCAGCCCTTCTCTCCTCCCAGCTCCACCCAGATCGTTCCGCCTGCCCACAGGCAGCACCACTTAGTGTCCCATCCCACAAAGGTCACACGCCACCCCTCCCAGTGGGCCCGCTGGTCCTGCAACCTGGCACAGGAGGTGGCATAGGTCAGCTCCTAAACTGGCCACCCTTGTTGGTCACCAAATTACAGGAAGTTCCAGCCTTTTCCCTTGGAAACCCCAGGGCTTCCAAACAAAGACTTTCTCTACCAGATCACAAAAATCTAAAGCAGCTATTAATTCATCTGAGATGAAAGAGGCCAGAATATCCAAGACATCGCCAATGGCTGCTGGTAGGTAGAGTCATTGCAACTTTTTGTCAACAATTTTTCCTATTGTGATAAAATGCACTTAATATAAAATTTACCATCTGAACCATGTTTGAGGATACAGGTCTGTCTTATTAAATGCAGTATTTAATATTGTTTTGCCAGCACCACCCTCCATCTCCAGAACTCTTTTGATCTTGTAAACAGAAACTCTATACCCATCAAACGATAATTCCTTGTTTCCCCCTTTCCCAGTCCCTGACAATCACTGTTCTAATTTCTATCTCTATGCTTTTGACTATGCTAAGTGTTTCATGTAAGTAGAACCATACAGTATGTATCCTTTTGTGTCTGGCTTATTTCACATAGCATGATACCCTCAAGGTTCATCCACATTGCAGCATGTATCAGAATTTCCTTGCTCTTTAAGGCTGAGTAATATTCCATGGTACTATATATGCTACATTTTGCTTATCTACTCATTTGTGATGGAAAATTGGGTTGCTTTGACATTTTAGCTATTGTGACTAATGCTGCCATAAATTTGGGTATACAAATATCTCTTTCCCCTGCTTTCAATTATTTTGGCTATATATGTAAAATACAATTGCCAAATCACATAGTAATTCTATTTTTCATTTTTTGAGAACCCGCCATATTGTTTTCCATAGTGGCTGTAGCATTTTACATTCACATCGACAGTGCGCAAGGATTCTGATTTCTCTACATTTTTGCCCACACTTACTGCTTTCTGGATTTTTTGATAGTAGCCTTAGCATCAAAGGGCACGAGGTAATACCTCATTGTAGTTTTGGATTGAATTTCCCTACTGGTTAGTGAGGTGGAACATATTTGGAATGTGCAATTATTGGCCATTCGTGTTTTTGCTTAGAGAAATTTTTACTTAAGTCTCTTGACTATTTTTAAAATCTGGTTGTTTATTTTTTGTTGTGGAGTTTTAAGAATTCTGTATAGATTCTGGATACGAAGCCTTTATTCAATATATTATTTAAAATATTTGCTTGCATTCCATGGATTGCATTTTTACTGTTGATATTATCTTTTGGTACATGAAATGGTTCAATTTTTATGTGGTCCAATTTGTATATTTTTTCCATTATTGCCTGTGCCTTTGGTGTCATATCTAAGAAATCATTGCCAAATCCAATGTCATAAAGATTTTGCTCAATGTTTTCTTACAAGAGTTCTATAGGTTTAGGTCTTTGCTCTATTTTTGAATTAATTTTATATAGTGTTAGGTAATGATCCAACTTCATTCTTCTGCATGTGAATGGCCAGTTTTCCCAGAACCATTTGTTGAATGTGATTATTACTTATTTACTTTTTCTTCAGTCTTCTAAACAGAAAGATTTCATTTTAAAAAATCATCCTTTGTTATATTTGGATGCATTATATATCTTGGGGGAAATTTTTTAGCACTCTCAGGAATTCTTGAGGCACCTACCTATTACATATAAAATCAATCAATATGTCCCATACAAATCAGCATTATATCTTATAAGCTTCTTGATTGCCAATAATCAGTATGGTTTTAATTAACAAGTGAATGAGCAAAGGAATGAATGAATTATATTTTCCAGCCACAGTTATCATTTTTAATCAAGATTTGATGTATCCACTCTACCCTTCTCTCAAATGATACTGCACTAGAGACTTTTTCCCCACTTACTTTCAGCCTGACGATTGTTAAATGTTAATATCATCAAGATTCATCTAAATTGAATGTGGGATCTAGGTGGTCATAGAACAGGCCTTTCCAACCACTGGCTCTCCATAAAACATACTTTGACAGGTTTATAAGTTTGTGAAGTTGCTTGGTGGTTTTGTAATTCAGATAAAAGGTCCAGCTCTGTGGAACTAAAATCCATCAACCGTTGCTTCCATATGATATACTACAGAGAGAACCTAAAACTCAGGTCTGCAGGGAGAAAAACAAACTCATCTATGATGCAATTATCTCAAAGGAGTATTTGTTTAATGAAAGTACACCGATTGCAGTGCTTTGGGATTCATACCACTAACTGTCCTTTCTAGAAAACATTGTAAAGATCCCAAGTGCCTTGACCCCAACACCTGCCACAGAAAGAACAGATGACTCACAACCCAGAGATCTTGGTTTTCAACAGGATGCTTGTGTGGCTCAAATTATTCATGGAGTGACTCTGCTGTAGTGATTAAAGCAAAGTAGTAATACTTTGCATATGTCTCTGCTACAGGAATTTTTCATGGCATGACTGCAAATTTCTTCGAGGAAGACCTAGACTAGTCTAAGTGAGAGGGACAAATATTTCAACTAAAAAAGGGCAAATTTGGAAGGAAAATCTTGTTGGCTGCAAGTCAGAAGCTAAAAAGAGTGAATAGAATAACAGCATAAATTTTGTATGTGATGATGCAAATTCTAAAATAAAATACTTTCACTTAATGTATCTCTTAATTCAGTACATGGTTTGTATATTCTTTCTACATCTATATATCATGAAGAATTCACAGGGGTACCATGCTATCCTCAAGATATATATAGTCACCTAAAAATCTGGGGCTTGGTCCATTTTTTAAAAATGAAGTAATGGTCTCAATGTTTAAAAGCAAGTTAATAATTTTATAGTAATTTTTCATAAATTAAATACATAGTCCTTAATTGATATGGCTTAGATATACTGAGTCTGGGAATTTCCTTACCAAAGTGCCCATCTTCACTGAGAATGTTATGTGGAAAATTCATTTCATACATCATAAGCTTTCTATCATTTTCTGTCAGAGTGTAACTTTCCATTTCTCTAGTTAGATGTCACAAAACTTCACACAGAATATATCTAGGAGCATACCTGGAAATCTTAAAGGCCTCTATGTCAGAAAAAAGTTCTCTATATCAAAAATCTTTAGACTTTTATATTCTGGAGAGGCATGGCACTAAAGCCTTTCTAAACACCATTCAAAAATTTTCCAAAGAGTTTGAAAAGTTGAAGAATTTTGAAATGTCAATATAAGATTTCATTGAACCAAGAATTCCTTAAAATACTAGCCTTGCAAAGTGGTTAGTGTTTCCATATTCAGATATTGTATTTTGTTTAAATATAATTAGAACTGACTCCCTGGAAAAGTCACACAAACTCATATCACATATACCGTTACAGAGAAATATCCCTAAAATTTAAAAAGTTGATTATGTGTGACTGCTTAGTTGCTTAAAGTTCTTCTACCACATGAATTTTCTATGTCTTCTATATTTATTACAAGGCATCCCAAAAAAAAAAAACGAGCAAGGCATCAAAAAAAAAAAAAAAATCATGTTGTTGGGAGAAAGTCATGAAGTTGAGAGAAAATAGGTGCATTTGCACAAATCAATACCAGTACTGAAAATAAAGACTCAGAGTAATCCCCTGAGGTGAAAACCAATTAAATTAGATTATATGCGTGGTCTGTAAGCCCTTGGAGACCTGGCAGATAAGAACTCTACCTTATTCATCCCCAAATCCATAGCACTAGGTGCAGGGCATAGCATGGAGAAAGTGCTCAATGAATGTTCAAATAAACAGAAGATGAGTTCTTAAACATCCATGCTGAAACATCACCAGAAAACACAAAATACTAAATAATGCCTTATGAGCCATTACAGAATTTATTTACATGTCCCCTATTCTCCACCCAATTGTATGCCGAACAATGTGAAATTTAAAAAAATATAGGACTGGCCATGGAGAGGCAGAACTGAGATGCACATTAAGAGCATGTGCATTGGAATATGGAATCAGACTGCTCTGGGTTTTGCCCCGTGGGCGATTTGTTAACCACAATGAGCTCAGCTGTAAAATGAAATAAGACTTAGAGGTGATGCACATACTTAAGAAGCTTGACACATAATAGGTGCTTAATAAATTGTAACTACTACTGCTAAATACACACGTTTGTAAAACTAAATCAACATAAAATTATTAGAGAACACAAAAAACATTTAACTATGCAGACCTGACCATGAGTATAACAGGAGTCCAGAGAAAGAATAAACAATAACAGGTGAGTTGGAGCAGCTGGTTGGGGATTTGTGGGAGAGGCGAGGCAGAACTGGTTGGAAGGGCCAGTGAGGCAAGGAAGGAGAATGGCGGTGGGAACAGCACAGCTTGGGCCCAGCTGGCCACAGTACTCAACAGAGGGTGGCATCTGTGAGAATGGTGGGTACACTGTTTACAAGGGGATGGCACAGAAAGGGGCTGTATTGGGAAACAGGTTCCCACTAGAAGTGAATCCTCTGATTTCCTCAACAACAGGCTGCAGAAAAGTCTTCTAGTTGGTCTGCTGCTGAGTAATAATCTTCCCAAATGTGGCAAGATTAGAGAATGAGGTTTAGAATTTCTCTCATAAAAAAAGATTTGCAAAACAAAAAAGATTTGTTTAAAACAAAACAAAAAAAAATGTTATAGGGAAGATAGTTTAAAAAATACTAGGTGGGACCTGTGGCTCAGTGAGTAGGGCGCCAGCCCCATATACTGAGGGTGGCAGGTTCAAACCTGGCCCTGGCCAAACTGCAACAAAAAAATAGCCGGGCATTGTGGCAGCCACCTGTAGTTCCAGCTACTCAGGAGGCTGAGGCAAGAGAATCGCCTAAGCCCAAGAGCTGGAGGCAGCTGTGAGCCATGACACCATGGCATTCTACCAAGGGTGACAAATTTACACACGATCTAATAAAAAAAAAAAAAAAAAAAAAAAAAAAAAGGAAAGAAAAACTGTTATTTTCAAGAACTTGGATCTCTGAAGTAATATGTTAATCATTACAGATAATGCTGTTGGAACATTAAGTAGGAATTCGGTAGAGAAATACACACTTATAGGAAGAACATCCAATATACCCATGTTTGACAGGGACTGGGGGCACTTCAGTTGACCAAGTGCACAAAACATGTTCATTTTCTACCCCAAGACCCCCAAGGCCAGCCTGTAGGAGGATTCTACAGTTTGTACTTAAGTCCCCAAATAATGTCACAAAATGACACTTCCCATGTCAAAGTCAATGCGTCTGAAACATGAGCAGAGGGTACAGAACTCCACATCATAATATATTACTCACAAAGGCCCACTCTGGAGGAGAAAAGAGCAAGCATGGAAACTTTATGCAATTAGGTTGTACTTAACTCACTCTTGTAAAGAGGACCAATTTCTGAAAGGCCTAACAGAAAACCAAGGGTTAAGGATCTCAAAGGCTTCACTGCCATCTGCAAAGGTTGTTCTTTTTTTTTTTTTTTTTTGAAAGGTTGTTCTTTATTTTTTTAAGACTTGGGGTGCTGAGCGAACAATTAAATAAGAATATAATTGATCATTATCAATACCAACATTGTTCTGCGAAGGGGGGAGGGGAAAAATTTCAGATTTGCTGCTGATATTAATTTTATTTTGTTGAGACTATAGAGTTTGGCTTCTTTAGCTATTGCCTGCCCTTTTGAGCAAAATGAAGGTGTTTTTATAAAGTTTAGCTGCATACATATACATATATATATATACATATATAAGGATACAGACAATGAGATTACATTGTTTGCATTTGTTAGGTAAAGTCTAAGTTGTAGTCATGCCCTTACCCAGGAGGTAAGCATATATCTCACACTGTGCCTGTTACAATCCCCCTCCCTCCCCACTCCTTCTCCCCACTTGAGATTGTGTTTTCACTTATGTGGTCATGTATTTGTTCACCTACTGAGAAGATCTCAATTCTCATAATACTTTTGACTAACCAGGGGTAGAATCACAAGGGTGGCATCTCCTAATGGTAGGAGCTAGCCATTCCAACGCCATCGTTTCATATAAACCACGTAAAAGAGCAGCTAGCCACCAACCAGCAACATGAGCTGTGAAGTTTCAAAATCCCAAATCTACCCCCAGGCACTAGAATAAAACCTTTGGTTCTCTCTGCAGATATGGCAGGCTCTTAAAGGAACCGTGAAGTTCAAGGTCCATTTTCTCAAACAAGGAATATTTTTGCAACAATGTCCCCTCCCACCCTAGAAGAGCTGCTGAGATGCAATGAGAAGGCTAGAGCTAGCTCTCCAGGTAAGGATGTGGCATCTTTCATTCATTGTGCTTAAACAATGCTCCAATCACCTGCCTTCCCACTTATTTTCCAAGTTTCTTTTTTGGAGACATAGCAAAGATCAGAGACACATCTGAGATATACTTTTTGAATTACGGAAGCACAATATAATCTGTCGATGTTACTGTTTTTCTTTTCACACCCATGCTGGGAAGTGAAGTGTGTATGGATATATGAAAACCCAAACAGGACCACTGGAGGGTATTTTATGAGAAGAGAAAGGAAGAGGAAGAGGGAAGAGCATACATAAGTGAGGGAAGGAAGGAGAGAGAGAGAGAAATTTGTTGAGAGAGGGAGAAAGAACAAAGTCCAAAGAGGATGAAAGTTTTTAAAAACCTTTACTCCCACATCAACCTTCATCTCTTGTCAAGCATTCCTCCCAAATTTTTTACACGTGAAACCTAACTCCAGTCTGTTCAGTTAATTATGAAAAGCCAACATGGAAACCATTATCTCAGTGTGTAAATGTATTCCCCAGGTGTCGTCCACCCACTGCCCTCCTGTTCTCAAGCTGACAGTGAAGCCCAGGGTGCCTGGAGAGCAGGAGTCCACAGGGAGTGGAAGATGCCAGGTGGGGGAAGTGAGGCTCTGTTTCCCACCCCACTGGACTTGAATTTTAAAAAAGGTAAATACTTGGTGAGGCCAGGACTAGATCCGAGAGTCAATGTTAAGAGGGGGTCGCCTGCTTGAAGCCAGATTGTGTATTCTGCAGACAGAGCCACACCCTTCTGCCTCGGGGTGTTTCAGGAACCTTCCTAGTGTGGCTGGGCTTAGGGGAAAGGGTGCCTGCCACCAGAAAACTCCACTGCTGGCCTGTCTTAGCCTGTGTTCCCTAAAAGGAAAACCAGAAGAGGGAGTCTTGCAGAAGCTCAGGAGAAACCTCAACTGGAGAGAAAGGAACAGGATAGATCAGGGGAGGGGCAGCTAAATCAGGATGAGGTTTCAGCTGAAGCCAAGCTGAAGCCTAATCCCACAGACAGCTCTGGAGCATGGATGACAACTCAGAATTATAATCTCCAAGTAAATTACAACCACAAATGTACCGTGCTGTCTGTCATGGGTTACAGGTCGCCCTGCAAGAGAGGGGGAATGCAGAGCTTCCCATATAATGAGGAGTTTCTCCACAGATAAGTGAAGCTGTGAGCCCTTAGCAGCCAACACTTAGAGCACTGGGGGGGGGTGCAGGGGAGCCCCACAAAGTGAGTCTAGGCTGGGCACCGAAGGCAGTTCCTGAAGTTGGCCTCTTGTGTGTTCATGAAGTTGGTCTCAATGTGTCTCTCACATTGAGTAAGACCTCCTGGATAACTTTGCTGATATTCTGACTGGTCAACATTTCTAGGCAAACATATAAGAAGATTCATTTGAGGAAGGATTCATCTCAGCTTCTCAGCTGGTCCTGATCCTGAATTACCAATTAGTCACCCTCATCCCTCCTTCACCCCTGTTGGTCTAGCTGTCACCTGGGCCACTGGTGGAGGGTTCAGACCTCACTCCTGAAGGACCTGAGCCCTTATTCCATGCCTTTACCAGATCAGGGTTTCTATAATGGCACACTTACAGTTAGAAATGACATGGAAGAGATGCCTCCAGGGGTGCTCTGACTACAAAACATTTCCTCTCTGTCCCCATGACCTGGCTGCAACCCAACTTCAGCCCTGCCAAGAAAATGCCTCCTGCTCTCCTTCTGGCACAAAGAGTCCAAAGCATCTCACCACAGCCAAAGCTTTAGATTTACTATACTTCCCATTCTCAACCTTTGCAGAAAGATCCCCTATATATGCACAAAACCTAAACTGCAGATGGAAAGAATAAAGTCCCCCAGTGGGGCACTGGGAGTGATGGGGAGCAAGCCCACTATTTCCATGCTCTGGCTTCAAAACCTACCCATTCTACCCAATGGCCACAGGTCAAGATGTACATGGCATCCTGAAGGATAGTGCTCCAGCCCCAAAGGATATCGTGTGCAAGCTGGAGGCTCTGCTGCTGTCCTGAAGAGACTACACCCCCATCATAAGAATCCAGCAATTTCTAGGTGGCATGGCACAGGACAGGACTAGGGCAACCATGGTCCTGTGCTCACTCTCAGGGCTCCTTTGCCATAGAGTGGCCTCCTCATTTCACAGTGATGTTTTCCAGGACTTGTGTCAGATTTTCAGATATTCTATGAGCCCTCTGATAGTCATGCTGACGAAGGCACTGTGGGCATGAAAGGAAGACCCATACCTAGAATATATGTTAATCCTGTGTTAATCAAATCCTGTTGATTTTTCTAGGTGGAAAATTTGCAGTGTAATCAGCTTACCAGTGAGTTGGCCAAGGACAGAGCCAGCTGGCACCCTACTCACCAGGTTATTTAGAGACACTTCTGCAGTAGATATTGTCTGTGGGTACCACTATACAACACAAAGTTCCTCACACTCCTGCAGCTTCAGCCATATGCTTCTTTACCCTATTTCATCCTCAATCTTCTCACCAAGTTCTTTCCATGTCCTGACCACCAGCTGAGCCAAACCCTCATGCCCACAGTCTGTGCATATGTTTACCTTGGATCACTTCTGCCCCTGCACAAACTGGATGGCCACATTCTCCACCTGAAGCTCCACCATCATGAGGATTACACCTCCATACTGGCCATGGGTCCACTTCTGTTGGGTTATGGCTTGCACTGATATACTGTGCCAACAAAGCTCAGGGTTTTTCTCTTCTACCAGCTGGTCATGGAGAAACCTCCATGAACCCACAGGTGTGAGGTGAGAGAGAGGCACTGCATTGGTGCAATAGCAGTAGGTGACATGGTGTCCACACTGTCTGTTCATTCAGCTGCTTGTGCCCTCTGAACTCAGGCTAACCCTAGATGTAATACTTCCTTTTTACAGTGAGTCATTGTCTTCTAACATCCCAAGCTCATAATGGATACTTCTGACCACACAGTCACTTGCTAGTCAGTAATTTCACACTGAATCTCTACTGGGGTCCAATAGAGGGCTGTGTTCCTACTATGTTACCAGTAGCAACTACAGGGTTACATGGTTCTTCAAGGAATCCCTCTCTTGAAGAATTTGTTTATGGACCCCACAAAATACTCTTAACCAGACACTAGGCCAGACTGAAGGTCCTCTGCCTCCCCCTTGACCACAGGAGTAAGTTTTCCTATTCTCAGGTAGGAGGTGTTGAATGGTGTAAAACATTGCAGCATTTTACAGCCTTGGAACACAGCCACAACCCCAAACTCTTCATATTTCCATAGAGAATAAAAAGGCACATATACAAACAGGATTCCAGAAACAGCCTCAGGTCTCCCCTAAGGTAGCTAGAACAATGGACATCCAGGTTGACTAAGGTTATTGTTGATCAAAAGCATACATGTTTTAATATGGTAATAATCATTCCTAATCTTCTCAGCAAGGACCTATGGCAACCTAATCCTGGCTTTGAGAAATCCATGATTTTATGTCTCACGATGGGTATTTTAGAGCAAAATATTCCTGATCAAAACTAATGTTATTTTGATTTTTAAAAGACCTCAGCTATGGGGCACTTTGATGAGGCTCTGTCCATCATGAGAGCCAGCCCATGGCCACCTGTGCCCCTAAGCACACACTTTGCTCCACTCTGGCTGAAAGTAGACTGGATCACCACACAAAGAAAGTGCCAGACAAGTCTAGCTGCAGTTGTGCAGCATGGTGGTTGGAAGTGAACCCAAGTGTTTAAGAAGAAAGTTTCAGGAGAAAGGGTAGTTCATGAAACTGAATAAACAACAAGTGAGTCATACCCTCTAACGGGCAGCAAATCACTAGTCTAAAACTACATTTTCAGTTTCTGCTTGAATTTCTTTTTGAGCTCCAAGATTGCCGAAAAAATTGGGGAGTCTCAACAGGGGACAATCTGGCTGATTTATTTGTTTCTCTAAGGTTTCAAGGACTTGCAAAAGAAATGTGATTTTAATTTACAGCTTTTAAAACTCACTCTGCTTGAAGTGGTTTTCACATTAAGATTATAGCTACATGTCAACACAGCTTGTTGAAAAGTTTAAAATTCAGTCTTTAAACTTTGTTGGTGGTGGTTTTCTTTGGTTGGTTATACCTAAGAAGTCAAATAACCAGTCTAACCAGTTCCTTCCTCCCCTGACTGGCTTGACAGCTGATCTTGATGTTATTGTTGAAACAACTTGAGAGTTGCTTTGGCTCCTACCTCCCTAAAAGTGAAACATTGAAGGGAAAGTTTATAATTTTAGAAAGTGCCTTCAGACTTGTGCCCTGCACTCATTGTCAAGTTGTAATCAGCTTTCAAGATAAGATGATTAGAGCAGAACCATAGGATAATATTTCTATTCCTTAGTTAATATCACCACATTACTCAGTGGTAGACATACCCTAGCTATCTGCTCTCTTATCTGTGGGAGGAATTCATAAGATGGGAAATGCAATGTGTAAACCAGAGGCAAACTTTAGCTAAGTGTCAGATTTAATGTGTCTGCTGTAGCAGAACCACTTATAGGTCTTACCCCAAGGTCTCTTTCTGATCTAGGTCATCATAGACCTACCCCTAGAGAGCAGCCAAGTGTGTTCACACAACCTCCACTCCCAGGCTTTATTCCCTCTTACCCATATTAATTAATTTGAAAATTGACAAAGACCATGAACCCAAAAAGGAAAAATAGTTTCCATTTCTCTGTCTTCTGTTGGCCTCTCCTTCCCATTCTTCTTCCTTTGAAAATAATGAAGATAGGAGTAGGTACCTGGGAGAACTCACAAAATTCCACTTGACCAACCCACATACCTCATCTGGAGTTCTAAAGGCACTATAGAATCTACCTAACAGTATGTCCTGTTTCTATGGTTCCTTTGGGGAAGTGGGTTCTGAGTTCCAGCCAGAACGAAATGTACTCGGCCATTGCCATCCACAAGAGCATCTGAGCTTTCACCTCCTGCAGCCTGCCAGCCCAATGTGGTTCCCATCCAAAAGGAGAATTAAGGAACAAAAATTTAGCAATAACCTGGTGGATTTGAGCTGCACCAAGAGAGAAGGTTGAAGAACGCACATCAACCCTGCTGAGGTGAGCTGCGACCACAAGGACGCAAACAAAAGGTACAAAATCCATCACCAAGTGGACAGGAGTTTCCCCCCTCCCCCATGAGACTGGCTCAAGAGCCCCACAAACAACAATGGGCAGAAATCAAAGGCCCTCCCACTACACTCCATGGGAGAGACCTTCTAAAAACTGGACCTACCTCCCCTACTAGGGTGCCATGGAATTCTCCTGGCAGGCATAAAACTGTAAATATCCTTTGCCTGCAACCCTGAACTCCCAGCACCCCCCTCCACTCACACTGAGGTCTGGAGGCCTGTCCCCCAGGAGTTTGGATTCTTGGGTGATTTCTCGAGGGGTGTGGACAGTGCCCGAGCTGCGGATGGTCAGCGCTGACTCTGAGGCACAGGAGTGAGGAGAGGGCAACCGGCTGAGGGGGAGCCACGCCAGGATGGCACTTCCCTGAGGCGTGGTGCACCAGCTCCTTGGACAGCAATATGGCCAGGCATAAAACTGAGTGAAACTGTATCTTCCCTACTTGCAACGCTGAGCTCCCAGCACTCCCCTCCACTCTCACTCTGAGGTCTGGGGGTCTGTCCCACAGGAGTGCGGATTCTTGGGTGATTTCTTGTGGGGTGTGGACAGTGCCTGAGCTGAGCTGACTCTGGGGTGCGGGAGTGAAGAGAGGATGATCGGCTAGAAGGGAACTGCTCCAGAGCAGCAGCTGTCTTCTGGCAGTGGTGCGGCCAGGCATAAAACTGTGTGGAACTGTGTGTGCTCGCTACCTACAGCTCTGAGCTGCCAGCACTCTCCTTCGCCCTCACTCTGAGACCTGGAAGCCTGTCCCCCAGGAGTCTGGATTTTGGGGTGATTTCTCGAGGGGTGTGGACAGAGCATAAATTGCGGCAGGCCAGTGCTGACTCTGGGGCAGGGGAGCAAGGAGAGAAGGGTCAGCTGGGTGCCCACACAAGAGTGGCGGTTCCCAGAGGTGGAACAACAGCTGTTTTTCTTTAACAGCAAAATGGCTCACTCCTGGATATTCTGAAGCCATACTCCCTGTCTCCCTGGGCAACCAGAGGAGGCCACCCATGAGTAAAGGATTTGCCTGAGGCTACTCACAAACCCAGGAAGCTTCCAGGATGGGGCCAACTCAGAGAGGTAACCGAATACAAACCTCCAGCAGCAAAGACAGGACGTTGGAACTCAGAACAGCTTCTCTTCTGCAGGCGATTTTAGCAGGAACAGAAACAGAATCCCACAAAGTTGTTCTGCTCTGTTCTGTTCTTTTCTGTTCTGTTCTGTCAGTAACATCAATCAGGGGTGGGGCTAAGCCTGGAAGAACACCTCCCACCTTCATCAAACGCCCGAGGATGTCAGGCCTCACCTCCTCCTGCTAGATAGCACCAGAGTGCAGAGGCCTGGCAGATTTCCTTGTGATTCAGGCAGGTCCCAACCCCTGGAGTATCTGTTCACTACAGGCAACTGGGTCAGCCATCTGCAGAGATATCAGTGACTGGGTCCGACAGAGGGGCAAGGTGGGGAAGAAGGTATCACCCTTCCCAGACTGATGTATTTGCTAGGTGACTCCTCCTGACTCCACGCAGCACTAGAGTAAGCCATATCAGAGTAGTCACCAGACCCCTATGATCCAGTTCCCAGAAACCTCTTGAACTCTCCCACCCAAGACAGGTGCCAGCTGAGACAATTGATTTGGACCTTTTGAATTGAATCAATAGACTGAGGACTTTGCAGGTGGTGCCCTGGGTGTGCAGTTGTAAAAAGGTTTGATTTTCCTTTTCCAATTCGTGCCAGAGGTGGGTGGGTGGGGTGACTTAATTGCTGATTTTTCTCCACAGCCAAGACTTCAATCCAGAGTAAATGTTACACTAGGGTCGAACAGAAACCAGCTGAAAACAAGGAAGAACCACTTAGCCCCACGACACCAGACAGGGCCCCAGTTTCTCAGGCCACAACACTGTACGGGTCCTCGACAAAGCCCCAGGGGGAAAATCAAAGGCAGTAAAACAACCATGGGGTGGAATCAGTGGAAAAACTTGGGTAACATGAATAACCAGAATAGATCAATCCCCCAAGAAAAGATATGGCAGATGTAATTGAAGATCCCATTCATAAACAACTGGCTGAGATGTCAGAAATCGAATTCAGAATTAGGATTGCAGACAAGATTAATAAAGTGGAATTAGGAATTTGAGGAGAAATTCAAAAGTTGTCTTTAAATTCATTAAATTCTTGAGACAAAATCACCAAAGACTTAGACACACTGAAGCAAAAATTTGGAGCCCTCAAAGATATGGAAAATACAGTAGAATCCTTCAGCAACAGAATGGAGCAAGCAGAAGAAAGGATTTCTGACATTGAAGATAAAGCCTTTGAACGATCCCAAACTCTCAAAGAGGAAGAGAACTGGAGAGCAAAAATGGATTATTTTCTCAGAGAGCTCTGGGATAATTCAAAGGCTAATATACGAATAATTGGAATTCCTGAAACTGATGAAGTGGCCTCGATGGGCACAGAGGCCCTTCTGCATGAAATTATAAAAGAGAATTTTCCAGACATGCCTAGAGATTCTGAAATTCAGATAGCAGACAGTTTCAGAATCCCAGCACAATTCAACCCCAATAAGTCATCCCCAAGGCATATCATAATTAACTTCACTAAAGTTAATATGAAGGAGAAAATTCTCAAATCTGCCAGGCGAAAGAAAGCCATTACCTACAAAGGGAAGAATATTAGAATGACTACAGATCTCTCTGCTGAAACTTTTCAAGCCAAAAAAGGGTGGTCATCGACTTTTAATCTCCTAAAGCAAAATAACTTTCAACCCCAGATCTTGTATCCAGCTAAACTGAGTTTCATTTATGATAGAGAAATTAAATACATTAATGACATTCATATGTTGAAGAAATTTGCCATAACCAAACCAGCTCTTCAGGATATTCTCAGACCTATCCTCCATAATGACCAACCCAATCCTATACCACAAAAGTAAACTCACTCAGAAACTTTT
The DNA here is from genome assembly GCA_963574355.1 of Loris lydekkerianus. Classification (NCBI taxonomy): domain Eukaryota; kingdom Metazoa; phylum Chordata; class Mammalia; order Primates; family Lorisidae; genus Loris; species Loris lydekkerianus. Next base: position 56,681 of record CAUYPK010009849.1, read on the forward strand.
GGATCAAACTCCAACTTCCACACTGGCAAAAGGATTAAAAATGTCCACTGGACCTTTGAAAAACTCAATACCCAAAATTTCACCAGACTTATCAATATTCTGTATTAATGTGAACGGCTTAAACTGTCCTCTAAAGAGGCATAGGTTAGCTGACTGGATACAAAAACTCAGGCCAGATATTTGTTGCACACAAGAGTCACACCTTAACTTAAAAGACAAATACAGACACAGGGTGAAAGGATAATCATCCATATTTCAGGCAAATGGTAACCAGAAAAAAGCAGCTGTTGCAATTTTATTTGTAGATACAATAGGCTTTAAACCAACAAAAGTAAGGAAGGACAAGAATGATCACTTTATATTTGTTAAGGGTAATACTCAATATGATGAGATTTCAATTTTAATATCTATGCACCCGACAAGAATGCACCTCAATTTATAAGAGAAACTCTAACTGACATGAGCAACTTGATTTCCTCCAGCTCCATAATAGTCGGAGATTTCAACACTCCTTTGGCAGTGTTGGATCGATCCTCCAACAAGAAGCTGAGCAAAGAAATTTTAGA